>OY821521.1:58625907-58779682 GCA_963682025.1 Cordilura impudica
TTTATTAAAAAAGTCTAAAATAATTTTTTAGCAATTATAAAAAAATAAAAAGATAACAAATATAAAAAAAAAAATAAAAAGACAAAAAGTAATAAAACAGAAAACAGAGAAATTTTGTACGTTGTTTATGACCTAATTTGGTTTTTTTTAATTTTTAAATGTACGCGTTCAAGAACATGTTCTGTCTTTTGAGCAGTACACGTGCAAGAACATGAACTTAAAACAAAGCTACATTCGAATCTGTGTGGTTTATGTGTGTTCGAAACAGGGTTTATCATTTTTCAGTGAATAGGCTATGGAGTCAGTTCGTTTCGATTTTAATCAATTTGGGTTATATTTTCTGTACCTGAAGGGTATCCAAGCTATGAAAATAATCTTTTAAATGCAATTATTGAATAAAACAGCAACCATTTGTAATGTTAATATTACATATATATAGCAAACATTTTTGAACGTTAATTTCCTTTAGAAAATGGTTTTTGTTGTATAGAAGTATATTTTTCTTAATCTAAAATAAATAAAAATATTTCTAAATATCATTTATGAAATACAAAATTATAAAAATATTTAAAAAAAATATTTTTTTTACTTTTTGATTTTTGTATTTCGTACGCACATCAAAATAGAACGCTGAAAGATTTTAAAAAAAATTTTTTTCGTTTTCAAGGACGGAATAGATATGTATAACCATCAAAAATCCGAGGTGCCAGTACTTTTGGGCGTCGAGTAGTTGTGGGGGGTGTGCCTTTGGAGGTTTTTCTACACTTGTCTAGAACTATCACCCTGACTTGAAATTACTCACCGCCCCCCAGAATGACTGCTGCATTCCACTATTAAAATTTGATTCAAAACCAGAATAAAGTGACAAAAGTTATTAAGTAATTACAAGTAAATTGTAGGCACTCTATAAAGCTTAAAAACATTTTTTTTTTATTGATATATATGCGCAATCTAAAATATAAGGTTTGCTGCCATAAATGCGGTCTTCAGTTTTTAGCTCGATCCGACGGTGCCCAGTGGGGCCAAAAGTACCCGAAATGTGTTTATATGTGTAAAATATGACTTTTTTCAGATTTTAAGAAAATTTCGTTCTACAGTTTAATTTCTTCGCCAAGTTGTTATATGAATCGATATCAGTACTAAATTATATATATATTAGTACGTGAAGGAAAATTTTTAGTTTCCTTCTTAAGCAATATGCGGGCACAGAGAAGTGTGAAATTTGGTATAGTCATAGTTCATATGGAGGAGAAGCTAAGAATGATAAAATGTATGTTTAATGTGTCTTAAAAATATATTAAATAAAATAAAATAAAATATTTATAATAACTCGTTGCACCCTATTAATTGAAATGATTTAAATTTTATAGCACACGCTCTATGTTGAATTGTTATTTGTTAAAATTGATAAGCATACCTTTAGGCTCATTTAAATATTCATAAATTTGATATATATTAATAGATAAAAAAAAACATTTCCTAGAATTTGCACTCGAACTTCGAGTGCTGGGCTATAGTAGTCTTTTCAAAAAGCTATATAGCTTCAAAATCTAATAGAAACTCGCCAAGAAATAGCAAATGCCCCAGACCATCTTTGTGCCAAAAAAAACAATAGGTGGTGAAATTTGACGAAAATTTTTTCAACTTTAAAAAAATAATTAAAGCCATTTCCAATGATGGAATTTTTTTTTTTATAGAATTTTGAAAACTCATTTTTCAAGTTTTAAAAAATTTTCTTAAATTTAATTTAAAAAAATGGATCTGGCACTACAAAGTTTTGTTAAATGTATGTAAGAGATTAACTGTGTGAATTTTTAAGTGAATTCCTCTGCCAGAATTTTCTACTAAAAGGATTTTTTTATTTTGCGGATTGCGAGTAATATGAGATTTTTGTGAAATATTTAGAAAATCGTATCTTTCTAAATACTTTGTATTAAAAATTAATCACTTTTCTACTTTTAACCCTTTTTGCGTTGGGGTCACATATGACCCCAAGCTAATAAAAGACAATTTATTAAAAAAAAGTCAAATATTTTGTAAGTGCTGTTGAGTTTTTAAAAGCCTTTCTTAAAATAATATAACCAAATATGTAGATATTCCGTTCACAAATTTTAAGAAAAGTCAGAGAACGTTAACCATTATTTGCCAAGGTCAGCTTGGGATTTTTAGATAGTTTTAAATAAAGATTATCAAAAACGAGTTTTTCTGTTTAAATCGATGAAACCACTAGTTAGGATTTAAGAAATACAATTCGGTTAATTTTTTTTATTAACCCTTTAGTGCTCCTTGGTGCAAAATAATCCATTGTGGCATATCTTAGGTGCAGTGGCTCGCTAATATAAATTAAAACAACTTTTAACAAATTTTATTATAAAACTATTCTATTTTTAAAAACAATATCTACATATATTTTTCTAAACAAAATAAGAACTTTGTTGAACTATAACTCAACATTGTTAAACTAAACTTGACTTTGTACAGGAAGGATATTGCTTTCTTTTCATTTTTCTCTTTCGTTAGTGTCATTTACTATAAATAATTTCTTACAAAACTTTTAACTCTTTCTAAAATCTTCACTATTTCCCATGTCGACGGAAGAAATAATAAAAATTCTGCACAAATACTAAAACAGCTGAAAAAATTTTTAGTTTTCTGTGACGCAAAACCGCTTAAATAATTATATATCAATTTTTTTGGGTGTAGAGCACAATTTTATTTCCCAACCAATAATAAGGGTTTCATCTAGTTTACTAGAACAATGCATTATGTAGCGTAACACGACTTTCGTAGTGTGCTGTATAATACCCACACTGCATAGCGTACAATATTTGCAAATGCGGAAATAACAAATATCAATATTGTTGACCACTGCATTTGCAAAACATTGTATGACTGCGTATATTGTTATTGTATGTTGTTGTTACGCTGGCACACTTATGTTTATGCTGACCCAAGTGCAGGTAACACATTGTTGTTAATATAGGTTGAAAATATGTATATAAAGAAGAACATTTTATAATCAATTAATCATTAATAATTTAGCATTAAAAGACTCAGCTCCTTGATAGAGCTGAAGCATAAATAAAATAAATACTATTAAACTAAAAAACTATCTTGTCTGCTATAATTAATTTTAGGAATATTCCAAAATTCAAAGATTGTCCTCTGCAGGCAATGGGTTAACGTTGTTCGCTTTATTCCAATTTTTAAGCATAGAAGACTTGGACATTTGGTTATTATATTTTAAGCATCACACCTAAAAATTCAACAGCACTTACGATACATTTGATTTTTTTGAATAAATTGTCTTTCATTACCTTGGGGTCATATGTGACCCCGAGTCCAAAATGTTTAGTAAGTTATAATATTTATTTTCTGAAAAGTGATTCATTTTTGATACAAAGGATTTAGAAAGAGCACAGTTTCTGAATATTTAACGAAAATCTAATTTTTCTCGAAATCCAAAAAAAAAAATTCTTGTAAAAAAAATTCTGGCAAAAGAATTTTTTTAAAAATACATACAGTTAATCCCTAGAATGTATTTGACAAAACCGTAGAGTGCCAGATTAATTTTTTTTTAATTTTGTTTCAGAAAATTTTTTACTTGAAAAATGAGTTTTCAAAATATGTTCAAAAAAATTTTCAATTTTTGGTTCTATTGCGCAATAGGTTAACATCGTAAAAATTAAACAGCACCTCATATCTGAGTACTCATAGGTATAGAGACCAAAAAAATGAAGGCTATAATTAATTTCTTAAAGTTTAAAAAATTTTCGTCAAATTTCAAGGCCTAGTTTTTTGGCACAAAAGAGGTCTGAGGCATTTGCTATTTCTTGGCGACCTTTCATTCGATGTTGACGTTATGTAGCATTTTGGAAAGACAATTTAATACTAAAGTCGATTCATATAACAACTTGTTGAAAAAATTAAACTGTAGAACGAAATTTTCGTAAAATCAGAAAAAAAAGTCATATTTTCCCCATATAAACACACTTCGTGAACTTTGGGCTCCCCTAGGCACTAGAAGGCACCGTCGCATCGAGCTAAAAGTGAATACCACATTTATGACAGCAAATTTCATATTTTAGACAACGCATGTATTAAGAATTAAAAAAAACTAAAAACTGAAAACCATTATCTCGGATTTTGCGAGATTTGAATATATATCTGTGGTCACAAGCGACAACCGCCTAAGTCGAGTTAAGAACGATTTGAGTTGTGTATGCTATCATATTTTACTAAAAACGCTTTATATTTACGTGAAATCCCCATTTCTCTAACACTGTTTATAAAAGAGTTATTAATGAAAATATTCTGACCTAAGTCGTAATGAAACCCCATTACATTTATATAAAAAGTTATTTTTTTCAACATGATTTTCGACTTAGGCGGTTAATGCTTGTGACCACAGATATATTTACAATATATGAATTTCCAAATTATTTATAATTTTTGGAGAGCGTTATCATTATCGGCAAGAATGACAATATCATCCGCATATATTAAGATTTTTATGTTCAGATCATCTATGAAGAGACCGTTCTACAGGTGCTCATGGAAATCGTTCAAATACAAGGAAAACAAAAAAGGCAACAACAAACACCAGTGTTTGTACTAAAGTACTTTGAAATTTCATCTTTGGTCCACACCGAAGAAATATATACATATGTATATTTAAAGACCCGTTGATCTTATAAGGAGCATAGGGCTTCAATAAATGTTCTCCATTGTAATTTATCGTATGCTAAGTTCTTTATTTAATCCCAGCTCTTAGCGGCCTTAGCTACTTCCTTCTCTATCTTTCTTCTCCATGTATGTTCAGGGTGTCCCTTCGTACGGCTTCCTTGAGGCTTCCATTCGATTGCATTTCGTGCAATGTCATCATGCGCTTTTCGGAGGGTCGATTGAAGTTTTCGATGTTGTTGCACATAGTCTGAAGAAATGGTATATATATATATACAATACTATACCACTCTGTGGTCAGGGTATACTGAAATTGTGTTAATCATTATAACTACAAAAAATACGATTTTCGGTTTAAGACCCCATCTTCCACCAAACGTCCTCCTGCAGGAGTAGAAGTTTTTAATACTTTCTTCTACGTTAATTGACCAAGTGAGCTTAGAGACCATAATAACACGCAAATACTTCGCGTCCCTTGATAGTACCAAAGTCTTCAAGTCCAATCTTGTAGGATTAAACTCAGATATTTTGTCTTTCTACTAAGGAAAGCCAACTCGGTTTTAGAGGGGTTGTTCCTCAGACCGTTTTTCCTTGGTCGATGAGGTCTTTGGCACAATGCCATCAGCACAGGCGGGCACATTGGTGCCCGTTCTATAGAAATATTGGAGTATTTTATTGGTCAAAAGGTTGCACAAGAGAGGACCTCTAACTCCTGCTTGTGGAGTTCCCCTCATCAGTACCTTCCTCGCTTCTCCATCAGCTATTTTTAGGAGGTTATCACCCTGCTCTTCAGCCTACTATACAAGGCTTCTGGCATTGACGATATTTTTATTATTTACATTGTTGAGCGCCACTTTGAAGTCCAAAAAAGAAGACAAAAGATATTCCTTAAAATAAAGGACATCCTCAATCGTCCTAACTACTTCGTGAAAAGCCATATCCACCGGTACGGCTTTACAGGGCATATCGCTATCTAGCGGTGCCCCATATGCAGCCTTTCTTGTAAATTGAATTTGCTTTGATTTAATGTCGAAAAATATAATTTTCTTTAATAAAAATTTCTGGCCATTAATTGAAAATCTTTTAGTCCACCATTTTACAACTTTAAAGGAAACTATAAATTTTCTTACTCTAAATATTTTTGAGTTTTAGTAGAAAGAAAAGATGCTGGTTTCCTGACCCATTGTTTTGTTATTCTTACTTGCACTTCTACAATAACTACAAGTGGTGACATTATTCTGTATGTAAATATGAGAGAACAATAATAACAGCCAGTAGCACTACAACAATGTTCTTCGTTGTGTATATTATTTTTTTGTTTTACTTTTTTTTTTCTTATTTTTGTTTTTTTTTGTTTTTTTTTTTTTTTTTTGTTTTGTTAGCCAGGTTAAGTTTTAAGATTATAATATACGTAACAAGACAGACCTTTAAAGCCGTTTTAAGTAGCTCTACAACAACAACCACTTAACCATAGGCCACATCAAAACATAATAAACATGCACTTATGGTGCATGAGACAAGTACGTGTGTGTTTTCTGTCTTCTGGTCTTCTTTAGTACTCTTATTTTAATATTTTTTTTTTTTTTTCAAACAAAGAAATGTCTAATTGTTATTTAAACGATGAGCGGGACATCTGAAAATGTATTGTTTAAGTTATGCAAAAAGGAAAAGTCAGAAGATAAGTTTTCAAGGTTTTAAGTTTGTTTTAAATAATTGTCAGAAATTTATCTAATAGAATTTTTATATAAATATTTAAATGTAGGTTACTAAAAAATTCGTAATAAAGAGCTGTGGAGAAGGTACACAGAATAAAGAGCTGGGAACTTGGAAAAATATTAGTAATAAAAGACAGATGTGGAGGTAAAAAATGCCTACAATACAAAAATATTGTATAAGCCAATTTCGTTCATGCTAGCTGCCGTTATTTTGGCCGTTTAACCCGAAATAACCCACGATTATCATCTGGTAATGCAAGATATGCCGTCACATTTACTCAAATAAACCCAAAACAGCACAATGAAATTACAACTGAAAACAGCATACAACTTTTCCAAAAAAAAAACAAGTAAGAAAATTATAGTCGGTCTATACGGACTATACGATACCCTATACCATGCGTTTAGACACCCTATCTCTCAGGCCCAACTAACTGGATGTAGAAAATAAGCATAAACCAAATTTGAGTGGGATTTTTATTAATTTTTTCGGCTGCAGATACGAAAAAGTTCATATCGGATGCTATATCTATATGGGGACTAGGCCCAAAAATGGACCGATCCTGACCATGTTTGGTAAGGTCTCTTGTGTTTTGCAAAAATATATACAAACAAAATTTGAGAAAAATCAGTGCAATATTTTTGTTTTTTAAAAGATTTAAGTGAAGATCGGGACGCAGCTCTATATGGGGCCTATCACTAAGAGTTGTCCAATAGAGATCATTTTTGGACTACTGATTAATGGATGTAATATATACATACAAACCCAATTTGAGTAAGATCTATATGACAATTTGGATCTTATGGCAATTTATGTCGATTTCATATGGGTAATTTGTATGGGGGCAAGGTCTGAACATGGACCGATTCTCACCAATTTCAATAGAGTTCATCCCATGGCCGATGGAAGATCAAATACCAAATTTTGTCAAAATATATTCATATTTGCGACCTGCAGTTTGATTACAAGCTTTACATGGACACACGGACGGACGGACGGACATCGTTAAATCGAATCAGATAGTGATTCTGATTCGATCGGTATAATTAAAAATGGGTGTAGGTCAAATATTTTTGGTTATTACAAACAGCAGCACAAAGTCATTATACCCAAACTACATATTGGTATAGGGTATAAATATAAGACCAAAAAAGTTCTGGGAATTACCGGGTGAAGCGTATAAGTAATATAATTTGTATGAAATATTGTTTATACGTTACAGTGATAGAGTTAATTGCAGGGCTATGGAGCCGGAGTCAGAGCTGCGGAGTACACGTACATGAGAAATTCAAATATTGTTTAAAACATTTACCGAAAAAAAATTTTTCGAAATTGGCGACGTAATATCTGACAGATCGCTATGGACCAATAGATTGTAATTTATTTATGAGAGTAAGTTTATTCAATTACTTAAATTAAATAATATAAAAGTTTTTCAAAATTTAAATTATTTTGGGATTTGATTTAGTACTGCGGTTTTGAGTCTAAATTGCATTAGCAGAACTTATTTACGGTTATTCAAGTAGAAAATAGATGTTTGTTGTTTTTTGAAGGTTTGTGGTTAATTTAATTGATTTTGAACAATATTAAGCGTAACACTAAAATTGATTTATTTATGTTATAAAATATTATAGTTCATAATAGGTAATTTGTTTAAGGTAATTTCTCTTTCAAAAAAGAAAAGAAATTATATTGAAAACTGAAAATCAAATACAATTTAATACAATTTATGTTTTTTAATAAAAATTAAAAAAAAAATACTATATACACATGCGGACTTTGAAAAATATGTAGACGAGCAAGAGCAGTCTAAGTCGTTGTTTAAATTTAGTAGTAAGTAGTGGAGACACAGAAACTCCAATAGTCTCAGCTACTCTTACATTTAAAATAAATTTTTACAAGGCATTAAATGAGGTAGAGAAATTTTACCGTTCTGCAGATTTAGCAAATATTCTAACCCATAAAATCAAAGTTTTTGTTAAAACTCTTTCTTTCCTTATGCATTAGAGATTTAAGTCTCTCCGTGACTGTGCGTGACTATTTTAAAATTAATCTTTGGCCAAATGGGTTTGGAAAATAGGTTTTAAATCACTCCGTGACTGTGCGTGACTATGCGTGACCGCGCGTGACTATGTCGAAGTTGATCTTTCCTTATAGCAAGTATATCGACCAAGTTTCATATCGATCGTATGAGGGTAAATGACATTTAGATCACTCCGTGACTGTGCGTGACTATGCGTGACTAAGTCAAAGCATGGACCCTGTTGGGGCCCTATGCTCCTTATAGGAGTTTCGGGAACATATATATATATATATATAAGTGTATGGACCAAACTTCGAGATCGATCGGATGAGGGGAAATGACATTTAGATCACTCCGAAACTGTGCGTGACACCGCGTGACTGTGCGTGACTATGCGTGACTGCCCCAAAATTAATCTTTAGTCACGACAAGACTATGGGCCAAGTTTCAGATCAATTGGATAAGGGGGAATGGGGTCCACCCATGGTAGACAGACAGACAGAAAGTATGAGTTAAAAGAAAGAGTTTAAGAAAGATGCAATTCTGCTATTCATCACAACGGCACTGCGATCGAAACAAGTGTCGGCAGAAGTATTATCCTCTGCACTCAGAATCACCAGATACGATTTGAGCATCAATCAATGCAGCCAAATATTATTGAGGCTATGCTCTTTCTAAAGACAAATGCAGAGTTATTTTTGAAGTTTTGTTAATTTAATAGGTTCAGACGGCAGAATGAGCCACTTTGTTTCTTCTCTGAATCACGATTGCAAACCTTGGTGCTCAGACGATTGTTCTTGTTTCAATTTGACGTTTATATGGTTTGTGCAAATATTTGCAGACATCCTTCTACAATTTACGTTTCACTATTTATTTTTTTCCATTTTTATTGATGTGTCAACATATATGCGCTCAGGGGGGGTAAAAATCTATTTCACAATACAATCACAAAAACAGTGTAAGCTAAAAAACGGCGTGAGTTGTATGTAAGTGTATTGGTGCTAAGATTACGATTTAAATTTATTTAGCTGATTCAACAACCAATAGAAAGCGCCATGAATGTATAGCAAACAACTGCAACCATCAAGCATAACAACCAGAGCTGTTACTTGCTATACATAGATGGCGCTTACTGTTTGATTTTAATTGATGTGTAAATAGATATTTACACATCTCCCTGTGATCGGACTCATATAGTTTTTATACCCTATACCACTATGGGGTTTGGGTATAATGACTTTGTGCTGCTGTTTGTAACAACCAAAAATATTTGACATAGACCCATCTTTAATTATACCGATCGAATCAGAATCACTTTTTGAGTTGATTTAACAATGTCCGTCCGTCCGTCCATCTGTGTGTCCATGTAAACCTTGTAATCAAACTGCAGGTCGCAAATATGAATATATTTTGATGAAATTTGGTATATAAGCTTTTATCGGCCATGGGATGAACGCTGTTGAATCGGTCCATGTTCAGACTTAGCCCCCATACAAATTACCCCTATGAAATCGACATAAATTGCCATAAGATCCAAATTGTCATATAGATCTTACTCAAATTGGGTTTGTATGCGTTCATTACATCCATTAATGAGTAGTCCAAAAATGATCCCTTTGGCCCCATATAGAGCTGCTTCCCGATCTTCACTTAAATCTATTAAAAAACAAAAATATTCCACTGATTCTTCTCAAATTTTGTTTGTATATATTTTTGCAAAATACAAGAGACTTTACCAAACATGATCAGGATCGGTCCATTTTTGGACCTAGTCCCCATATAGATATAGCATCCGGTATGAACTTTTTCATATCTGCAGCCAAAAAAATTAATAAAAATCCCACTCAAATTTGGTTTTTGCTTATTTTCTATGTCCAGTTAGTTGGGCCTAAGAGATAGGGTTTCTAAACGCATGGTATAGGGTATCGTATAGTCGGTCTAGACCGACTATAATTTTCTTACTTGTTTTAAATATATATATATGTGGATATATACTTTTTATTTGTTAATTGTTTCTATTTATTTTATTGCACGCATTAATTTTTTGTTTTTTTCTTTGTTTATATATTTTTGACAGCGAGTTCTGATAAACTAGCGATAATTTTTGATAAAAAGTGGAGATGACAGCAATTTCTTCGTGGTTCGCAACTAGTGTCAAAATGAAACAAGTCGGTTCGCGCTCAAAATTTTGTATGGCGAATCATTTAGATTCAATCATGATTGGGGCCCGAACCGTGAATGATAGAGCGAACCTCAAATCTTGCTGAACATAGCATAAGTTTTCGATCTCATATTATTTTGTATATTGCTAAAAGAATTTATTGAAATAAATAAAATATTTAAAAAAAAACAAATATTATATTGATTCACTGGCATCAATTACCTACGACACACAGTGGCTGAAATTTTGATTTCATTGGCCAAAAGTCTAATTTTTTTGTCACCGAGCTAATATAACCGGATTAAGGCAGCCAAAAAATTAGGTTAAACTATTGCTAATTGTGGGCGTGGCATGCTGTCAAACTCAACTGTTTTTTTAATTTCAGAAAAAGGTGATTTTTTTTTTTGTTTTTTATCAAAAATAAATGGTTACTACTCCCAAGCTATTATCGATAATGACCTGCGGTCTTTTTAATAATGTTGGTAGGATTATAGTCTTTAGTTATTGTAAGTGGTCATAGCTCTACCATTTAATATTAGGGGCGTTATGAAATATTTTGAAACTACTATATTTTTCTCAAATTTCAACTTTAGTGGAATAGAACTTCTAGGGAACAAATGGGAACAAGAAACGTATACCACCCGTTGAAAGGTGAAAGTGTACTCTTTAACCTTATATATACTTTTGTATCCGTGACGACCCCTGGGTAGAACACTTTTTTCATTTTAATGAAATTACTCTAAAAAAATTCAAATTTCGATAATTTCAACAGCCCTATAAGTACTCGTATACAATGGATTACAGATTTTATAAAGAGCACAATATTAGAAAAATTTCACGAAATTCCACAAATGAACATATATTTAATATATTATTGGCAACGTCAGATCAGTTCATTTCTAGTCTTCGAAATCAATGGAAAGTGGAACATCGGGATTTAGATGAAGAAGTCAAAAAACTACTAAAGAACAGAAATAACACAGAACAAAATATGGAATATTTGCAATCAATATTTGAGTCAAATGAATAATAATTATAATTGCCTTTCATTGTTATTTAAGTACGAAAAACATAGTATTAGTAAAAAATAATAATAAACAGAACCTACCATTGTTACAAACGCAATTAAAATCTATTGCAGTTGATATTTTTAAAACGTTTTTTTGAAATTATCAAATTTGACAGCAAAAAATAATAAATTTTTTTCTGTAGTAATAGCAAGATTTTTAGATAATATTATTAACGTTTTTTTTTAAGTGTAAATATTCTTTGAGTGTAAACAAATTTGCAAATTTGACAACAAAAAATTTTTATTTCTCAGTAATAATAGCAAAATCTCCAGTTGATTTTACTATTTTTTTTTTTTTTGTGTAAAAATTTTGTGAGTGTAACATTAACAAAATCCCATTATAACAAAAAATATTTATAATTAATATTAAAATACAAATATTAAATTTTTTGATAAATAAAAAAATAAAAGTTAAAAAAATCAAAAGTTCAACTTTGACTTAGAATTCCTTAAAAAGTCCTCAATCAATTTTAATGTAATTAAAAATGAGTCAACCTGAACTACATATCCATCCATTAAAAAAAATTACTTAAATATTTTGATCGTTTTAAAAGTTGGCCATTGAAAAACGATTTTCAGCCACTGTGCGACATAATTATCCCTGTTCTTTATAAAAACGTCTATATACATTTAGCAGCGGAGTCAGATTTGTAAAAGGAGTCGAAGTCTGAGTCAGACCCTAACTAAAAGTATGTTTGTTTTTTGTAACTTATAGCAGGCTAAACCATTAGACCTATCATCCAAAAATTTTTACAGTGTCTTACTGTGTATCTGGAAGGAACTATAACCTATATTATTTTGTTATTTTTATTGGGCGTGGCACCTCCCATGCAGAGTGAATTTTTAATATCATATATATTGAGCGCCATGACTGGGAGAGTTTTGCAAGTTTGTGTGAGGTCACCTATTATCATTTTATAAAACCTTAATGCTTGCTGTTTGATATTGCTCCTGTCTACAGGAATCCGTTTTTGTGCATTGTCCTCAAGCCATATTATAAGTGTTTTTTTCCATTTTTTTCTTTAGTAGCATCTCTAGTGTATGATGAAGACAACAGATAGTTACGTTCCAGATATCATCGACTGTCTTATTGAATTTTTTTTTTTTTTTATAAAGGGTTTTTCAACAGGGACGCTATAAAAGTAGAAAGACAGGGACAGCAAACGACGCCAAATTTCTTGCCGCTCTTTTGACATTTCTCTTCAGTAAAGTTTGCCATTTCCTGATGGAAAGATATACGAGCCAAGAACGAGTCGAAATTATTAAAATTTACTACCGAAATTCGGAGTCAGTGGTCTCAACGTTAAGAGCGCTACGTCCAATTTATGGTCGTCATAATCGTCCTAGCAGATCAACAATTGAGCGTCTAGTGGAAAAATTTGAATCGACAGGCACAGTACAAAATGATCCCGTGCCAGTGAGACACAGAAGTGCCCGTAGTGTCGAGAATATTGCTGCCGCTGAGGCTTCAGTTTAAGAAAGCCCAAATGTGTCTCTCACACGTCGTTCTCAAGCATTGGGCATCTCTGTGACGTTGTTGTGGCGAATTTTGCGAAAAGATCTTGGCCTACATCCTTACAAGATCAAATTGACGCAAGAACTGAAGCCGCTTGACCACCAGAATTGTCGTATGTTCGTGAATTGGGCTGAGCAACAACTTGAAAATGATTCGGATTTTCATCGAAAAATCATCTTCAGCGATGAGGCTCTTTTCTGGCTGAATGACTTCGTCAATAAACAAAATATGCGTTATTGGTCAGACAGCAATCCACACGTGCTCCATGAGTCATCATTGCATCCCGAAAAAATTACGGTTTGGTGAGGTTTATGGTTTGGAGAACGTGAGTTACATATATAAACGCTACAAAAACCCCAGACAAATTTGAGGAATTCTTAAACAGAATTGGTAATATTAGTAAACCCTAATTATTGGTATGAGCCAATATTATTTAAATGTGTTATGATGTCTCCCATTATTCCCTTGGCACGAGCCAATATTATTTAAATAATTTCACAATTCACGGGAATTGTCACAAAACTAAAATTAAAATTGCATTTCCGTTCTCACAACGAAAATGCAATACATCAAAATACTTCTTTTATTTACAGACATTTTTCCTAAGAATAAATTAATGAGAACATACATAAGTTTGTTTTGTTACCAATAACATTAACGGAAACAAAACACACTTATGCTAAATCGTCAAAATTCATTTTAAGCAATGGGCAAACATATGACAAATTTAAACCAAAATTTAAAGTTGCATTTCCGTTCTCATAACGAAAATGCAACACAACAGATTATTTATTTTTTGTAGACATTTTTCCCAAGAATAAGAACATACATAAGTTTGTTTTGTTACCAATACAACTAACGGAAACAAAACACACTTATGCTGATTCAATAAAATTAGTTTTTAAGTTACGATTGTAATGATAGTATATAAGTTGATTAATTTGAAATAAAGTGTCAGTTTTTAGCTCCTCATTCAATGGTTAAGAATAAATAAAGATTTGTTTTCTTTTTAAAAAAGATAATCGAACGGTACGAAAATCTAATTGGCGCAGTCGGTAGGATCCTTAAAAGTGAAAAGGATCCAGTGTTCGAACCTCGAATTTTTTTTTAATGATTAAATACGGTGAAAGTGATTAAATTCTGAGAATCCTGAACTAAATACAAGTGAACAGGACCAGAAAATATAAACAGTAACCTGTTGAAACCACTAAAAATCCAGTGCAGTGAATACCTGTTGAAACCACTAAAAATACAGTGCAGTGAATACCTGTTGAAACCACTATAAATCCAGTGCAGTGAATACCTGTTGAAACCACTAAAAATCCAGTGCAGTGAATACCTGTTGAAACCACTAAAAATCCAGTGCAGTGAATACCTGTTGAAACCACTATAAATCCAGTGCAGTGAATACCTGTTGAAACCACTATAAATCCAGTGCAGTGAATACCTGTTGAAACCACTAAAAATCCAGTGCAGTGAATACTTGTTGAAACCACAAAAAGGAAGAAACTTCATACAGTAAAAGTTATTAACATCACCATTACCAACAAAGTGTATTCTAGAAGACAGAAATTATTCGACCAGCGAAGAATGGAGCAAACTCAACCACACCCAGAAATGGCACAAGTAGATATAGTAGAACAGTTAGCTAGAAGAGAGCAACAACTGGAACAATTGCGAAATGCATATCTGGAACTGCAAGAACAACAACAACAACAGCAACATCAGCAACAAAACCCAGTATTATACTACAACAGTACAAGGGACAACATTCTGAAGACAATAAATCATCTACCCACTTTTACCGGAACAGGAGAAGTAAAGGTAAACAGTTTTTTTAGCAGCACGGAATATCTCTTGTCGACTATACTGGACGAAAATCTCAAAAAGGAGGCCGTCAGAACAATATTTTACAAAGTTATACAAGGCCAAGCTAAAGATGTCGTCATCAATATACCCACACCGGACAACTGGCAACTAATTAAAGAAACCATAAAACTACGTTATAGACCCAGCATTGAACCACACCAACTATACAGGATGATAGCAAATTTAAAAGTAAATTCGGTAAGTGAGCTGTTAACCGAAATCCAGAATATTAAGTATAAGTCAGATGAGCTGATAATTTATTATAAGAATGATCATTATATCGATTTATCAAACATAGATAGTTTATTAATAAACACAATAAAAGAAATGACGCAAGGGACGTTATTAGATAAAATATATGAGGAAAGGAACATTAATGATATATTGAAGATATTGACAAAGAGAAGATTTGAAGACAGTTGTATCAGGGCAGAATATAGAAAATACAGGACTAATAAATATGATAATACAAATCCAAATCATAACTATAATCGAAATCAAATCTATCAAAATAGAGGACAAAGAAATTATTATTTTAATCATGACATTAACAGAAATAATAATAATAATAAAAATTTTAACTCTAATCAAAATCATAAATATTTTAATCAGAACTTTAACAATAATTTTGGTAACAATTTTAATAATTCAGGACGCTATAGAGCTCCACCAACTAATAATAATAATAATAATTATAATAAAACGTCAGGAAATTTCCAAAGGTTTAATCAATCAGGAAACCCTAGGCCATACGAAAGTCAAAATCGCTGGAGTCAACCTAGGCAAGGACAGGTCGAACCAATGGAAATTGATAATATTCAGGTAGGAAATTCTAGAACCAGTTGCAGTCAGAATTACTATGAGCAAGATAGGCAAGACCACAGAGATTATGCGGATTTAAGATGTACGAAAATAAATCCTAATAACTTAGTAGAAAATATTGAAGATAAGAAAGATACACGCAGGCAAGGACAAAACAATAGAAATGATTTTTTTTGGAAACAGCCTCCGATTATTTACCCATCATAAACATTAAAATAAGAGGAAAAATATACGATGCACTAATAGACACCGGTGCAAGTATTAGTTTAATAGACAGTGACGTTAAAGATTTTAGAAAAAATTTATTAAAAGAACCAATAAAGTTTAGTACCATTAATAAAAAAGATTTTATTAGATATGAAGTTGTGACGGATGCACCTGACGAATTTAATATACCCCATTATGCAAAGATTAGATGGAAAGTAGCTGAATTAAAGGGACGAAGATATAAATTTATAATAGGAATCGACCTTTTAAATTGTTTTAAAACAATGATAAATTTGGAAGACGGATATATCTCATTTAACGATAAAGTAAAACATTTTCTAATAAATCCATATAATAATTTAGAGATCTGTACATTAGAAGCAATAGACTTTCTTAGTGAATTTCAGGACAGAATCCAGCTAGAGCATTTGAATGAAGAAGAAAAAAGAGAAATTCTAAAAACTCTAAATAGATTCCAGAAATTATTCTTTAAAGAAGGAGATAGATTAACTAGTACAATGAAAATTCAACACGAAATTAGGACAACAACAGAAGAACAAATAAACTCCAAATTATACAGATATCCTCCCCAACACGAGGTAGAAGTGAGAAAGCAAATAAGGGAAATGGAAGAACAGGGGATAATCAGGAAAAGTTCCTCGCGTTATGCAAGCCCTTTAATAGTAGTTCCTAAAAAAATCGATAATTCAGGAGAAAGGAAATATAGACTCGTGGTAGACTATAGGAAACTAAATGAAATAACTGTCGACGATAAATTTCCATTACCAAATATAGACTCAATCCTAGACAAACTGGGAAGGGCACAATACTTCACGACTTTGGATTTGGCGAAGGGCTATCATCAGATTTTGGTCAGGGAACAAGACAGAGAGAAAACTGCATTTGTGACCCCACATGGACTGTATGAATTTGTAAGGATGCCATTTGGATTGAAAAATGCACCAGCAACGTTCCAAAGGCTTATGAATGAGACTCTAAGAGAATTCATAAATAAAACTTGTGTGGTATATCTAGATGATATATTAATATTCAGTACATCATTGAAAGAACATATAAAGGCAGTCACGGAGATTTTTACAGCTTTAGAAAAAACTAATCTAAAAGTCCAGATAGATAAGTGTAATTTTTTGAAAAAAGAGACAGAATTTTTGGGGCATATTTTGACAAAAGACGGACTAAAACCGAACCCTAACAAAATTAAAATAATTCAAGAAATCGCATTACCAAAAACAGAGAAACAAATTAAAAGTTTTCTTGGGCTCACAGGATATTATAGGAAATTCATAAAAGATTACGCTAAGGTAGCCCAACCTATTACCAAATATTTGAAAAAAGGAGTAAAAGTAAACGTAAATGACCCAACGTATATAGAAGCTTTCGAAAAATTAAAATTATTAATTAGTAGTCATCCCATTTTAAGATATCCAGATTTTGGAAAAATGTTCACATTAACCACAGACGCATCAAATTATGCGATTGGAGCCGTCCTATCACAGGAAGGACATCCAGTTTGTTTTGTTTCAAGAACCCTAAATAATCATGAAAGGAATTACGCAGCAACGGATAAGGAATTTTTGGCAATATTATGGAGTGTCAATTATTTACGTCCTTATCTCTACGGGAGAAAATTTAAGATCTTAACGGATCACCAACCAATTAAGTTTTTACATACAAAATACAAGGGAAAGGATATGTCGCCAAGACATCAAAGATGGATCTTAAAATTAGGTGAATACGATTTTACGATCGAGTATTTGAAAGGAAAAGAGAATAGAGTAGCAGACTTTCTAAGTAGATTAGAAAATGTCAATGAAGAAAATGTTGGAAATAAATGGGAAAATGAATCAGATTTTAATATAATAGATAATGTAGAAGATGAAAATGTTTCTACGGCAACAGTCCATTCAGCAGACGAAAATTTACACGATCATTTTTACATTAAAGAAGAAATAGTAAATAAATATAAAACGCAAATTATAATAACAAACAATAAAGTTGAAGAATTAAAGGTATTACATGGAAAAAGGATAATATTTATATCGGAAAGTGATTTTGAAGTAATGGGACAAGTATTTAGAAAATATATCACTAAGGGTAAAGTAGGAATATTTTCTGAACTTTCGGACAGAAGTTACAACATAGTTCAGGAAAAATTAATAGAAATGTTTTCCAACGATAAACAAATTAATTTCACTAAGTGTACAATAAGAGCAAGAGATATAGAAACCGAAGTAGAAGCAGTGAAACAAATATCATTGTACCACATAAGGGAAAGTATGCATTCAGGGATAATCGAAACATATAACCAACTTAGAGATAAAATTTACTATCCAAAACTCATGGAGTTAATTCAATTGGTAATTAACCAATGCGAGATATGCCAGGAAATAAAATACGATAGAAAACCAATAAAACCAAAATTTTTAGTTACAGAAACCCCATCAGAAAAAAATGAGATCGTTCATATAGACACGTATGTAATGAAAAGAAATTATTTTCTAACTGTAATAGATAAATTTTCTAAATTTGGGGCAGCATACCCGTTAAACGATAGAAATCACGTAACTCTGATCGAGCAATTAGAAGATCATTTTTCTAAAATAGGAAAACCAAGGAAAATAGTTGCGGATAATGAATTCAAAGCATTCCGAATAAAAGAATTTTTAGGAAAGGAAAACATTGAACTACATCTAACAAAACCCAACAGTCACACGGGTAATGCAGACATAGAGCGTTTGCATAACACAATAGCCGAAAAATTCAGAATATTATATAAATCAGAGAAGAATATTCCAATAAAACAATTGATCCAAAAAGCAATTAGAAGCTATAACGAGCGTTATCACTCAAGCATTAAATGTACACCTAGTGACGTACATTTAGGAAAAATTGAAAATAGTATAGTTAAAAGAAATTTAGAGGAAAATAAAAGAAAAGTAATAGAGAAACTAAACAGATCTAGAGAAGACTACAGCGAAAGTAGGGAAGAAGGATTCATAAAGAATTATAAGGCAGTTAGGCATAAAGAACAACCAAAATATAAAAAATCCAATTTAGAGAGAGTACATTATTGTAACATTAAACGACCTTTTAAATTTTCAGTTATGGACAATACTAATGATACTCCTATGGACACCAACGATTAAAGGATCAATGAACATAGAAAGAATTACAGAACAAAAAGGATTTGTAGACATTAGTATCAAAAATCAGGAAATAGTTCAAGAGACGGACATAATATTACATATCATAAACTTGCACGAGATAGAAAATATTTTGGACAGCATGACAGAGAATATAAATTTAATGAAGATTGATAATAAAGAAATGCTTAACTTAGAACTAAGTGATGCTAGAAATAAACTACTGACATTATTACCAAGCCAAAATAGATAAAGACGAGGACTAATTAATGGAATAGGAAGCGTACAAAAATGGTTGTTTGGGACTATGGATGACGAAGACAGACAAAATATACAGAAACATTTGTTTAATATTAATGAAATTGTCGACAACAATAATCAACAAATTATAATTAATGACTATTTTAATATAACTATAAATCATTTAAAAACGGTAATTACAAATGACAGACAAAAAATTCAACAAGCGCTAAATTCTATAAATAAATTTTTAGAAATAGAAAATAATAGAAGTAGATATTTAGAGCAATTGACTAATATACAACTAATAAAGAATAGGATAGAACATTTGCAAGACAATGTAATTTCTGCAAAACATGGTTTGGTACACCCCAGTATTCTAACCAGTAGCGAAATTAAAAAATACAATATTGATTATAATAAGCTAAAATTTATAGAGTTTGGTACCACATTTGTTAATGGTTCCTACTTAGTTTTAGGAGTAAAAATACCTAAGAATTTCATAACAGTTAAATTAAGAATTATTGTTCCACTACCAAATATTCACAATAACGAAATAGATGCTATTATAGAACAAACCTTCGAGTTTGAGAACACAACATATACATTTGAAGAAAATAAACATTTCAAAGACTTAAAATTAAGCGATCATTGTGTAATAAAGAACAATTGTCAACTAATAAGTAACAAAGATTTTGAAATTGTACAATTAGATATAGACACAATATTAATTAAGAATGCAATGAATGTCAGCGTTAATGAAACTTGTAATTCCGAAAAAGTTATGTTAAACGGAAATTATTTAATAAATTTTAGTAATTGTTCCATAAGAATTAAAGACTATTATTTTTCCAATACTATTGAAAATATAAAAGAAAAACAAATTATTGTAAATTCAAATAAAGCTCAAAATTTTACACATAAATTATCTCTTCAAGAAATTGAATTAGAACATAAAAATAATGTAAAGAATAACAAAGCTTTAAAATATCACACAAAATTAACATATCGATGTAATTTTTTTATAATAATTATAGTACTTACTTTAATTCTATTAATTTTAACTAAACACAAACAGATAAAAATCAAATTAAATAATAGAATTCAGGAGAATTCTAATCCAAATGGGGGAGTAGTTACATATATAAACGCTACAAAAACCCCAGACAAATTTGAGGAATTCTTAAACAGAATTGGTAATATTAGTAAACCCTAATTATTGGTATGAGCCAATATTATTTAAATGTGTTATGATGTCTCCCATTATTCCCTTGGCACGAGCCAATATTATTTAAATAATTTCACAATTCACGGGAATTGTCACAAAACTAAAATTAAAATTGCATTTCCGTTCTCACAACGAAAATGCAATACATCAAAATACTTCTTTTATTTACAGACATTTTTCCTAAGAATAAATTAATGAGAACATACATAAGTTTGTTTTGTTACCAATAACATTAACGGAAACAAAACACACTTATGCTAAATCGTCAAAATTCATTTTAAGCAATGGGCAAACATATGACAAATTTAAACCAAAATTTAAAGTTGCATTTCCGTTCTCATAACGAAAATGCAACACAACAGATTATTTATTTTTTGTAGACATTTTTCCCAAGAATAAGAACATACATAAGTTTGTTTTGTTACCAATACAACTAACGGAAACAAAACACACTTATGCTGATTCAATAAAATTAGTTTTTAAGTTACGATTGTAATGATAGTATATAAGTTGATTAATTTGAAATAAAGTGTCAGTTTTTAGCTCCTCATTCAATGGTTAAGAATAAATAAAGATTTGTTTTCTTTTTAAAAAAGATAATCGAACGGTACGAAAATCTAATTCGTGTTATCTCACGAAATGATCCAGTCGATTGGCCGCCTCGGTCGTGCGATTTGACGCCGTTGGACTATTTCCTGTGCGGCTACGTCAAGTCTATGGTCTATGCCAACAAGCCAGCGACAATTGATGAACTTCGTACGAATATCGAACGTGATATTGCAGCAGTATCGGCCGATTTATGCTTGAAAACCGTCGAAAATTAGGTTCAGCGTCTGGACTTCTGCAAGCGTGCCTGTGGTGATCATGCAATATAGATCGATTTCCATACATAATGGCATCGAACGTACTTTCACAGAAATAAAGAATTTCATTGATATCCAAAACCGTTTTTGTTTTATTTAAAAAAACTTTTGTAGCGCTCTTATTGAAAAACCCTTTAGTTCTTACTATGGCTTTATTTAAACTGAAAATTTTGCCAAGATATGTTGAGCCTTCTCCATTTCAAAGGCCATCTAAAATTTCAGTTTTGGTTTTCAAAGAAATGGCTTGATGTTTTAGTTTTGTATTTGTAGTTTTCGACATTTTTAAAATATTTAACAAAATTAAAAAAATATAAAATAACTGCATGAATATAAAATATTTTTTGGCTTACCTTTTATCTTAAGGGGTAAGGTTTTAAAAGTTAAAAAAAGTCGTATTTTCACCATTCTTTTTTGAAGATATGGATAACGTTGGATTTTATATTTCATATACACGTTATAGCATAACATTTTAAGAATCTTTGAAAAAATTAAAACTTTTAGTAAATAAGTCCGTGACAGCGAATCTCCGGAGGCGTTGTTGTTTTGTGGTGAACATCATAACTCGTTACCGGATCATGTGAAATAAAAAACGGAATTGCGTTTAAAAGGTGACATGTTTCCTGAGAAGAGTTTTTCAATTTTTTTTGCACCATTTTGAAGTGAAAAACACGATTTTCGCTATAAAATTTCGGGAATTTGTTGTTAAAAAATGGGGAAGAAAATGGGAAAATTTTCTTATTTGCAAGAAAATCGATTTAAAGCCTTTGAAAAACTGATTTATATACGATATACCGTATGCAGCCGCTGCACAGTGGGCTATTCGACCTCATTTTTGAGCCAAAATAGAATTTTTTTTTTAGACATTGCAATTAATTTTGGTACCCCGTAAAAATAGATAAAATTCTACATCTTTGTGTTGAAAAATACATCTCTAACATTAACGGTGATCCCCACAATGCATCGTGCAAGTTGCGCTTTTATTCGTTATTCGCTTACGCTCGGTGACTGTGACTGAAGTTTTTACATTTTTCAAAGTGTTATTTCCAAAAAAAAAAACTCGAAGCAAAGCCTATATTTTAGTATGGAGCCATCAACTCAGTTATTTAACTAGCATATAAAAAAAAATTTTCCTGGAATCCAAAATATGATCATAGTTTTACATATATGTAGACATATCGTTATAAGTTGAGCTTAGTTGAGCTCTGATTCTTTATTTATTTGGTTAAATATACCTTTCACAAGATTGCTGCAAAAATTGGGGTGTCCTTTTGCGCCTTTTTTGATATATTCAAGTTTTTGTTCATAAACTTGAGGCGAAAAAATACTCATTTTTTTTAATAAATTACACTGTGGAACATTTTTGGGACTATTGTCTGGGGGGTGAGAAATTCCAAGTCAGGGTGATGGTACTAGGTCAGTATAGTAAAACCCTCAAAGGGTTTGGCGTTCGTGTGTGTCAGTTTTTTTTTATGACCTTTTAAATTTTTTCCTTATCTTGATGTTTTTTTGCTTAGTTGTAGCAAAAACGTAGTTTAACATAACTCGAGAACCACTTGTCCGATTTTGATGAAACAAACTCAAAAAAATTTAGAATTACAATTTCTTTAATCCGTTCATATAACATTTTTCGTTATAATCAACAGTTTTGCCGGTAAAAATAAATTTGTGGAGAAAAAAAAATATTTTTTTGCCTAAAAATTAAAAATTTTTTTTTTTTTAAATTCATAAAAAATCCAAAACGGAAAAAAGGATCAAGTGTTATTAATTTCGTGTAAAGTCACATAACCTATAAACAAAATGCGACAGATCATAGAAATCGATTAACGCGTTCTGCTTTTATTTACAATTAAGTGAAGGTATCCCATTTTGACAAGAATATTGATATTTGTTTTTATTCAAAAAAGTGTCATTTATCGCCTTTTTTATAAATTTTATTTTTATTTATTTTAATAAATATTGCCTAGGCTTTTTCGATGGTGGTTGTTCGGGACTAGTGGCATCGCATTCATCGCTATCATCAGTTTCTGAACCACACATAATGTCAATGTGTGACTCCACTGTTGGCCCTTCTGCATCTCCTGAAAATTCTTTATCATCAAGATCATCCTTGTCTTGCCACACAAGCTTACTCCACCAGCAAATTTCCGCAATTATTGCACTCGGCGACTTTTTGCCTCTATATCTGTAAGTTTTTGTTTTATTAAAATGAGTTTGAAAAAATAAAAAATCAGTATTACCTCATTTCAAATGGCATAGCAACTTGATGATAGCGTTCACCTAGTTCATCAGATTCGGTAGCCAATTGTTTGTTGAAGTAGTCCAGATGATGATGTAAATAATGGATTTTCAAGGACACCAATTTCCGAGAATGCTCTTAACATCCTTGCGACAGAAACATCGTAGTTGTTAGAACGATGCTTTCCCAACAAGCCTTCTATTACTTCTTTGATTGTCTGCCATGCATTCAATTCAGCGTCAATCAGAAGATTGTTGAATGCGTCACTTTTAATCAGCTTTCGTATATCTGGACCATTTAGTACGCCTGATTGGAAAAAATTAATTTGTTAAGATGGAAAATCATGGGAAATGAATGTGATATTATAACTTACCTTCTTTAATTTTACTTTCGCTGAGTCTCGGGTAAATTAGTTTCAAACACAAGAAAACTTCATCTCTTTTGGCGACAGTTTTGATAAAATTCTTAACAATTCCAAGTTTAATATGTACTATATGCGATTGGAACTGAAGGTTTTTTATTGGTCTTATGCAGTAAAACCGCCTTCAAGCTGAGTTTTGAACTGTCAATAAATAATCTCCAGTCATCTGCTTCATATTTTATTTCCATTGCGTCCATCAATTTTCCTACATCCGGGCAATATGCAGAAGTTTTTTCATCATTCACAAGGAATAAACTTTGGAGTGCTGCCTGACGACTTCGATAAGCTGTGACTTTCACACCGGGTGCCAACAAATTGTTTGATTTCAAAATGGAAGCCAGCTCTTATGCTGTGTTAATCCCAACTTGGCAACAATTGAATCAAGCTTATTTTGATTTATTAAAATTGGCTCATTGGATACTGATGGCTCATATGGGGGATCAACACGTGCATGATATGTCGGAGCAGTCGTAGAAGAGAAAATATCTGGGCTAGAAGCTTTTGGCACAGGAATGTGGTCCGAATGAGGCAATGGCGTTGCGGCACTTGCAACACCAACGTAATTATACGATTTTCATATCCTTTTTGCGGCTCCTTTATTCGCACATTCATAGCAATTCAATGGATTGTGACCTTCGCCAGGATTAGTCCAAGTCATTGGGATACCGAATGGCATACTTTCACGTCTTCTATTTTTCCAATCCATTAGACGGTTGTAGCAACTTTTACACACTATATTTGGTACCCAATTTTCGTTCACTATAACATTTTGGTTGAAGTACATCTCGTATGTTTGAACAAAATCAGTACTGAAATTTCCCCTTTTTTTATGTGTTGAGACATACTGACCACAGCAGTAGCAAAAGCTATTTATATCTGGCTTGCACAGTTCCATATTCTGTTCACTTTTGTTCACTTTTAAAAAACTGGAGAAAAATCACTTTTACTGTTCGCGTTCGTCGGCACTTGTTGAATGACAAAAATCACAGAACCAGTGTGAGAAAGAGAAGAAGTATAATGACAATGCATGTTTTATGTGAACATTACAGAACCAGTGTTGCCACATCAATATTTCTCTTTTAGTACAGTAGAAAAATATGAGAGAGTTCGGTTTGTGAGTGTCAATGTTTTCTCCAAATAATGTTGTGCATATCTGGAGTAAATTTTTGAAATTCATACATTTACCTAATTGTGAATAAATGAGAAACGCGTGCATCGCTTTTCATGATCTATGCCTTTTTTTGCTCATGAGTTATGTGACTTTACGCGAAAGTAATTAGTTTTGGCACTTTTTTCCATTTTGGATTTTTTATGAATTTAAAAAAAAAAAAAATATTTAAATTTTTAGGCAAAAAATTCTTTTTTCCCTTCATACATTCATTTTTAACTTCGAAAGTGTTATACATATAGGAAAACGGTATAGAAACAGATTAGAGAAATTGTAATTCTTAATTTTTCTAAATTTGTTTCATCAAAATCGAACAAGTGGTTCTCGAGTTATGTTAAACTACGTTTTTGCCAAAATGTTACAACTAAGCGAAAAAACATCAAGATAAGGAAAAAATTTAAAAGGTCATAAAAAAAACTGACACATACGAACGCCAAACCCTTTGAGGGTTTTACTATACTGACCTAGTACCATCACCCTGACTTGGAATTTCTCACCCCCCAGATTGGCTGTTGTACTGTGTAATCTTCTGTTTGTGTTTGATGTTGTGGTTCTCTTTGTTTTAGAGTTTGTACTTACTGTTGTTGCTACTGCAGTTTTATTGTCACATTATGCTTTAAAAATTTTTAATATTGTAGCATGTATGTGCATACATTAGGCTGGGTCAAATTTTTTGCCGACCAAGCCTATAGCGAAAAAATAATCTGCTGAAAAGTTGTGCTTCTCAAAAATGGAATTTACTTAGTTTTTCAAATTTGTATACCTCGTAGAAAAGTGTTCATTACAAGTCGGAAATTCCCTTAACACATTCATGAAATGTGTGTTCTATACTGGTTTTCGGAATGTTTTCTTCGCCTTTCGTATAAACTTCCAATAAAAAAAGGGCAAGCTAGTTCGGTAAGTGAAAAGGAAATTGTTGCTGAAACGATGGGAATACGGCCAGACGTTTCTTTGATAATGCAGAACTATTGGCTGATATTACTGGCATTAAGTTGGACTTGATAAAAAAAAAAAAAATTCATATAATAATGATTGTGCTTTCTTGTGGTCATGAAGTGGATGCAACAAAATTTAAAGAATTTGCTCACCACACAGCCGGATATGTTGTACAAAATTATTCGTGGTATCACATGCCTCCTACTTTGCAAAAATTTTTTATTCGTGGGCCAGAAATAATAACAAACGCTTTGTTGCCAATTGTTCAGCAGCCAGAAGAACCACAGGAAACACGTAACAAAGATATTAACAAATATAGAGAGAAATTTTCGCGAAAAGTCAGCCGAGAGCAGTCGAATAGAGACATTTTGAGTATGTTTTTCGTTACTTCTGATCCTTTTATTTCAAGCAAGAAAAAGCTGCTAAATAACTGAAAGTTTACCAACAATAGCATCGGAGCTATTAAAGGGCATTGGAGCAATATTGCAGAAGGAAAATCCTGACTATGGCAAAGTAGATGAAGATGATGATGTACATGATGTAGATAGTGATGGCGATGAATATGAAGATGAAGATGATTATGAATATGAACATTGTAATTAATACAATTTTTTTTTAACTGAGAGATCGAGTTTTATGATTAGAATAATATAAATGCAACAAGTAAGAAAATTATAGTCGGTCTAGACCGACTATACGATACCTTATACCATGCCCTATCACTTAGGCCCAACTAACTGGACATAGAAAATAAGCAAAAACCAAATTTGAGTCTGATTTTTATTAATTTTTTTGGCTGAAGATATGAAAAAGTTCATATCGGATGCTATATCTATATGGGGACTAGGTCCAAAAATGGACCGATCCTGATTATGTTTACTAAAGTCTCTTGTATTTTGCAAAAATATATACAAACAAAATCTGAGAAGAATCAGTGCAATATTTTTGTTTTTAATAGATTTAAGTGAAGATCGGGAAGCAGCTCTATATGGGGTCAAAGGGGCATTTTTGGACTACTCATTAGTGGATGTAATGAAGGCATACAAACCCAATTTGAGTAAGATTTATATGACAATTTGGATCTTATGGCAATTTATGTCGATTTCATATGGGCAATTTGTATGGGGGCTAGGTCTGAACATGGACCGATTCTCACCAATTTCAATAGCGTCCATCCCATGGCAGATAAAAGCTTATATACCAAAGTTCATCAAAATATATTCATATTTGCGACCTGCAGTTTGATTACAAACTTTACATGGACACACAGACGGACGGACGGACGGACGGACGGACGGACGGACATTGTTAAATCAACTCAGAAAGTGATTCTGATTCGATCGGTATAATTAAAAATGGGTCTAGGTCAACTTTTAATAGCGAAACGAAAAAATTTACACGCCTGATTGAAACCTGCAAGAAAAATTTAAGTGCAGTGTGCAGTTTTTGTGTCTTAAGTATTTTATTAACATATTTTATTAAAATAAAAACCAGTCAATAAAAACAATTGTAAATAATTTCAACGTAAATCACAAAAAAATAGCCAATAAAATTTTAAAATATTTGACAATTGTAAACAATTTCCAACGTAAGTCATAAAAAAGGGTCAATAAAATTTTAATAAATTTGGTTGAAACAATTGTTGTCGTTTTTATCGGGGTGTATCAGATCGCGAATTGATGTTTCAATTTTTCGTAGTACAAGAACCAGAACACAAATTTAAAATATAACTGAACTCGAACCTGTTTATTGTACGCGTTCTATTTTTTCTTAGTACACGAGCCAGAACACGACTTAAAATATAACTGAACTCGAACCTGTTTATTGTACATGCTCTGTTTTTTCTTAGTACACGAGCCTGAACACGACTTAAAATATAACTGAACTCGAACCTGTTTATTGTACATGTTCTGTTTTTTCTTAGTACACGAGCCACAACACGACTTAAAATATAACTGAACTCGAACCTGTTTATTGTACATGTTCTGTTTTTTCTTAGTACAGAGCCAGAACACAACTTAAAATAAAGCAACACTCCAATATGTGTGGTTTATGTGTGATCGAAACAAAAAGTACGTGATACTTAAATGTTCGTGTAAATAACGAAATATTAAAACGAACACAGTCATGATTGTGTTGGGCACCGTACAAAATTTAGAAACGCACATAATTGATATGAAAATAAAGATATGTGTTGGCTGCTTTTGAACAGAACATTGTGTGTTTCATGTGTGTATTTTCTGAACCTTGATATAAAGTCAATTTTGTTTTTCTTAAAAAAATCATAAAAAAAAATTTCCACTGAAACATATCTACATACAAAGCTTGTTTTTTTTTTTTCTTGCTTCAAAGTATTTTATGAAAAAAAACCATAATATCGTCAATTAAAGGCTTGTACGAATTATGGCTCAAAAAGAAGGTCCAATACCCCACTGTCTCGTCTTAAGTTTTGCTCCGATTTACTTGAAATTTTGACACAACACTCTCGACATATTGTACATTCAGAGAGAGAAATGCAAAAAAAGTTTTAAAACCTTACCACCCCCATTAATGCGTTAAAATTAAGTTTAATGTAACGTTGGAAAAGCAAATTTGCCTATAAAAAATTCCTTTACCAAACACGTATGATTGTATTGATAGTTCACAAAATATTAACACATTTCAATTGCTCTGATAAGTAAATTTACTTGTATGCACAAAAGGTGAATGCCCCTAAATTTTTTGCTATTTACAATTTCTCTGAACAGTAAATTTGTTCGTATCCACAAAATGGGAATTCCCCTAAATTTGTGATATGAACATTTTACGCAAAAAAAAAATTTTTAAGCCCAAAAGATTTTGTATCGTGCAAAATGGAATAAAATCGTGTAAAAAATTTAAATTCTTTTTTATTTTCAAACCTTGTTAAATCAAAACCGTGTAAAAACACACCATATAAAAAAAGAATTAGGTGTTAAAAAGTTTTTTATGAGTGAAGTACTTATTTAAAACGATGTAAGATGATACTATTTTTAGTTTTAACTTTGAGTGTATTTCTATACATACCCAGGAAAAAAACATTACCAAGTAATGGGTTTTAGAAGAAGTATCTGGTTGAAGTTTGCCTGATAAGCTCATTATTTTAACACTGGGATGTCATTATTTTCACTTTGAAAGTAATGCAGTATGCAATGAGCTGGCATGAAATATAAGTAGCTGTATAACACATTATTAGTAATGCCATTATTGGTACTGCAAAAAAATTTAAATAAATTTAAATACTCAATTAATAAATAAAACATAAAAATACGGAGATAATAATTTTGGCTGACTTTTATGTATGCGATCTAAGTGCTTTAAAAACACTATAATTTTTATTTGTGCGGTGTTTTCTTGGTTTTAGTGTTTCGTTATGCGTTTTTGGTTTATGAAAAAGCATTTAAAAAGAGACCTGAGTGTATTATTTATTATAATAAAAAAAATACTGTTTTAAATTTTGCATAAACACAGACAAAAAGGCAGACAAACAGTGCAATCGACTCAGAAAGATAGCTGAGTTGATTGGTTTAATAAAAGGTGGACCTGGGTCAAATATTTTTGGTAGTCACTATTACATTTTATTTTGACCACAGTGCGTAAAGTATTTATACCCAGGAAAAATTTCATAATAGCAGCTCATTGATTTTTGCATTACCAATAATAACCTACCCCTGCCCACTGCATTACTTCTAAAGTGAAAATATGGCGTTATTAATAATGTGTTATACAGCTACTTATATTTCATGCCAGCTCCTTGCATACTGCATTACTTTCAAAGTAAAAATAATGAATTCGTAGGCCACTAGCTACCTCCAATGACATCCCTGTGTTAAAATAATGAGCTTATCAAGCAAACTTCAACCAGCTACTTCTCCTTCTAAAACCCATTATTTGGTAATATTTTTTTCCTGGGTAATATAAGTAATATTTGTCACTGATGCTGGATACCTCAACAGAACTATTAAAGCTACAGACTAGTAGAATAGATTATTTCCCTCTCTTAGAAAGAAATAAAACGAATCAACAATAATAAAAAAAAATATCAAATGAAAGCAAATCTTTTCAAATCTTTATACTAAAACTTTTATACCACTACTCAATATCGTTGAAAAAGTTTGGCATCTCGTTGTGTTGTGCTTTTGGTACACATATTGGATTTATTTATTAGTAAAATGCTGCACTTTCGTCCATTTGCACAAAATTTTTTTTTGCATTGGCTTTAATAATGTACGTGCTTAATTTTTGGAAATATCCAAAACAATGGCATTCCTTAAATAAGAAACCACTTTAATGTCATAAGTGTAATTGCAACCACGTGCACACATGTTGTTTGGTTAGCGAAAAATATGAGTATTAAAGTAATATTTGTACATGTGTAATGGTTTTTCTCTCCATTTGGCATTGTTGTTCTTTCAAATAGATTTTTCACTCTTATCTGGGTCATTTTAATAACATAAAACCCTTTCCCCATTAAGTTTTTTGTTTTAAATAATTTTCAATTTTTTATTTATTTTTTTTTTTTTTTGGTTTATATAATAAAGCTTGAATGTGAGCGAGTACTTAGCTTAAGTAGGATTTTATTCTGTATTCTTTTTTGTTGAATTTACACGAGTTCAAACTTTTATAACATACGCGCACATTTACATTAGTGTAGTATTATTCCTTTTAGTTTTGAGTTCCGAAGTTATTGGCTGTTCATTATCTCACTCATACCTACGTATGCATGTGTAGTTATTATATACCTACATATGTGGCACTTTTATTTTGAAGAATTTTTGGAAACAAAAAATGGCGTAGAGTAACCTATTTGTAGACACTGACCAATTATAATGAAAGCAACGATTTTTTATGATTTTTTTTTGATAATTATTTAGAATTGAATCATTTACGTCACATACTGGTTCCAACCAAAAGAAAACGGTGAATTTTTCATCAATACATTATTAAATGTAAAGACTTCTTAAAAAATATTATGAAGATTTTCTTAAATATCTTAAAACGAGTTGAGAAAAGTCTTAAATTCGACGTTTTGAAGCGTGCCCTAAAATTACCCTGCTTTATTTCACTTTTTGATCAAGACTTTGTTAAAAAATGTTTATATTTTCTAATAATTTCGAATGATTAGGCACCAGGAATGATTTTAAGTGCAATTTTAATATAGTGTGAGTGACAATACAATGGAAACTTTTAGCAAAATATATTTTTGTCGACTTCAGCGGTAATGCCACAAAATTGGATCATAAAACTCTTTCATTAATTTAAAAATTTCTATGTTTTATTTATTTAAAAAAAAATAGTAACATAAAATAGCTAAACTTCAGAAAAACAAAAGTATTCATTTTTAAGCTGTTAACAAAACAATGGAAACCTTTACTATAGAAGAATTGAAAACTTCCTCTCTATTTTTGGTTTCCATTTTTTTAATACTTCTTCACAACGCCGAAGCCTGTTTCGAAAATGATCAGTTGAAATTTAAACAGTAAATATGTTAGACACCCTTGAGCCTATAATTAAACTTTCTTTGAAGCGATATATAAAATTCACTAAAGTAACAAACAACTGAGCAAGACTTTACAAAAAATCCCCAAAGTAAGGAATGAAGATTTATATGGAAAAATATGAATATAGCAAAACTTTAGTCTGTGGAGTGTGTATCGCGTGAATTATTTCAGCATATTGCATTTGACTGTTATATATCGTTGCATGGAAAAATCGTTTATTAATATTTACTAGCAGGGCCCCGCCCTCGAAATTCGAGTGCAAATTCTAGGAAATTTTATTTTGTCATTCAATTTATTTCTTTCAATGTTTTTTAATTAACAGTTATCATTTTTATTTTTAAACTGAGTTTAAACTGATCCTCAAAGAGGATCGAAATATAGAAATAAATATAGAATAATAAACTCAAATCATTGAGCGTTTTCACTGACCATATGCCGGAACATCAATAAAAACCATTTTTTTAAATCTTTAGGGATGGTTTTGAAAACTCCAATTTTCACTTGCCCCCGCACAATAATTATATAAAGATATTTTTTTGCACTAGTTTCTTTAAAAAAAATGCTTCCCTAATATATGACAGCATTTGGTTGTCTGTATGCTGAAGTAATAGCTTTTGTTGAGTTTTTACTTTTTCCACTTCATAAGTTCATTTTACTTTTAAGCTTAAATAAAATACGCTTAATTGTAGGTAAGTGTTTGTTGTTAATTTTTTCCAATGAATAAAAATTTAACAGAACATTTTAATTGTAGTAAATTTTACATTTCGTAACAATAAATAATGAAGTAAAGTGCAGACATGAGAATTGCATTGTAGAAAATATATTTATTTTCAAATCTTTAGATTAATTAAAATTGGCAGAGACATGCGATTATAAACTGGACTAATCCCAAAGCGTTAAAGAACAAAAAAAAACAAAAAAAAATTAAAATTAAAATGAAAATATTTGCACATGAATAAACGAAGCGTTAAACAAAAGCTATTTAGTGAGTTCTGTGTTGCAACATCCACAGAGATTGTTTATGAAAATTATGACATGAAGCTCAAAGATATAATTAAATCAAATTTCTATGTATTGCCAAAAAAACAAAAAACAAAAAACATACACAAAAACTACATGCAGCAATATTTAAAAATAATTATCTAATATTGTTGCATGTATAATTTGTGGCAAATATTCAGCTTTTAGTTAACAAAACTAAAATTAACTCTAGTGTGGAAAACTAAATGCTTACAACAGTGATTCCAAACAAAATATAAAGGTCGAAATAATAATACAACTACTAAAGTTTTGCTCATATTGCAGTCCAGAATATAGACTTTGAAAACATTCTTTTTGTAAAGTTTTTCAGAGCTTCCAACTTCTTTTTACCCTATACCACTATGTGGTTAGGGTATAATGCAATTGTGCTGATATAGTTACAAATATCAGCAAAAAATAAATTATACCCTAATCACCAAAAAACTTTGACCTAGACCCATCTTTAATTATACCGATCACCCAGAATCACACTCTGAGTCTATTTAGCAATGTCCATCCATCGGTCGCTTCGTCTTTGTGTCTATGTAAACTTTGTAATCAAACAACAGGTCGCAAATAGGAATATATTTTGAAGATATTTGTTACGAATGCTACTGAAATTGGTGAAAATCGGTACATGTTCAGATCTGGTCCCCATACAAATAACCCTATGTTAGGTTTCCGTGTGTTTATTAACAACATTAGTTGTAGTTCAAAAACAAACCCTATAGGAAAATAATTAGTCTGCTCCCGCATAAAGCTACTTCCCGATCTTCATTTAAACAAAGTATTGCACAGATTATTCCAAAAAATAAGATAATTTACTAAATATAGTGACGATCGACCTATTTTTCGACCTACATTCCATATAAATATATATCCGGTATGAACTTTTTCAGACCTGTAGGCAAAAAATTAATAAAAATTTCAGTCAAATTTGGTTTAAGTTTATTTTCTGTACCTAATTAGCTGGCCTTAAAACCAACTCTCTAAACACATGGTAAAGGGTATGGCAAAGTCGGTCTATATCTGCCTATATCGAGGCAGATTCCAGCCCTCGAAATTCGAGCGCAAATTCCAGGAAATTTTATTTTTTCATTAAATAAAGACCCTAAAAGTTTGCTAATCAATTATAGCCAATTCGCAAATCAACACAAAAATCAAACTCATTTTTATTACAAACACACTAACAAATTTAATAAATACACACATAGCATTGTATAATTTTATGTATGTGTTAGTAGCAACTTTAAATGCAATTTACTCAAAATAAAGGAACAAATTTAAAAATCTTTAAATCTGCAAAACGGCTAAAAAGAAATACCTTTCAAATAATATACGTTTGGTCAAAATCGGGATAAAATGGTAGAACAAAGTATCGGTCACAAGAAATCGCCTAGCCTATTAATAAAAACCACTTTTATTATTTTTTTTTTTTTTTATTTATTTATTTTGTAACTTGTACCACAAAACATTAGTCTTAAAAAGTAGAAATCTTATGGTGTTATAATGTAAACTACCAGATTCCAGCACTCGAAATTCGCGTGCAAATTGTAGGAAATTTTATTTTTTCATTAAATAAAGGCCCTGAAAATTCATAAATCAACACAAAAAAACAAACTCAATTTTATTACAAACACATTAACAAATTTAATAAACACACACATAGAATTGTATAATTTTATGTATGTGTTGGTAGCAATTTTATATGCAATTTACTCAAAACAAAGGAAAACATTTAAAAATCTGTAAATCTGCAAAACGGCTAAAGAGAAATACCTTTAAAATAATATACAGTGGTCAAAATCAAGATAAAACGATAGAACAAAACATCGGTTACAAGAAATCGCCTAGCCTATTAATAATATAGATTAACAAGTAAAATAACAATTACATACAAAATAGCATTTTTAACTCCTTTGCGAAAAACATAATATAGTTAACAATTTATAAACAAATAATCTATTATAATAAAACATATTCTATTGAAAAAAAGTTATCTATGAATGAAATTCAAATATTTTTTTTTTTTAATTCTAACGCTTTGCTGGTTTCTTTAATTGTTGGAGGAATAATATTCCAAAGACGTATTGCAGATATAAAAAATTGCCATTCGGATATCAATGTACGATGACTAAATTGAACTAAATTTCTATTTATTCTGAGTTGACTAAATCTCAAACGATTAAAAAGATGACATGGCTCTCGGGTTTTTATAATTTTATGAAGAAATATTAAAGTTCTTAATTTTAGCAGGTCTTCGAACAACACACCAAATATTCTCTTAGAGTAAGGAGTTATATTGAGGTAATCTCCATTAGTTCTATAATTACTGAGACCATAAACGTATCTCGCAATGTTGTTATAAGTAACGTTTAATTTTGATTTGCTAGTGCCATTACAACTTGCAAAATGCTCACATCCATAGAGTAGGAATCAGACACTTTTTAACAAGCAGTAACCTTATTTTTATTGGTGTGTAATATTGCGTAGGCCAAAGTGTTCTGAGCATCCCGTATGTTTTGCCACGAGCAGCTACTATGTGATCTGACCAGCTGAGAGTGTTATTAAATATGATACCAAGATTGTTTGCTTTATTAACCATTTCAATTTGTTGGTTGTTAATACAAACACTGGGAATTTCAATAATTTTCTTTGTCCTTTTATGTATAACGATACATTTGGATTTTTTAGGATTTAAACTTCAACCATTCACATCCGCCCAGAGAGAAACACGCTGCAGGTCATCATTTAATTTTGCAATACATTGTTCAATGTTTCCTTGCTTAAGGTGCGTTTCCGCATACACCGCAATCGGCGCCGAAAACGAAAACTGAAACTGTTCGTCACCGTCTCGTTTCTGAATAATTTTCGTTTCAGTTGAGTGCGTTGCAGCATAAAACAGAAACTGAAACGGAATTATTGTGTTCTATTTTTCTATTCTATTGTTTAGTTTTCATTGTGAAGTGGAATTGTACTTTTGGCGGTGGTCGATGGAAACTACAATTTTACAGCGGTAGACGTTGGCTCGTATGGCCGAGAAGGCGATGCAGGCATTTATTTGAAAAGCGGAACAGGTCAAAAAATCAACAGTGAGCAATATAATATTCCACCATCGAAAGCTCTACCATGAACTGAAACTGTTTTTCCGATGTAATACTTGGTTATGAAGCATTTGCTTTGCACATAAACTTAATGAAACCTTATCCAAGACCGCAATCACTACAAGATCGACTCAAAGCTATTTACAATTATCGCCATTCTGTTGTTCTTCAGAATCGATTCTTTCCTTCACTGTTACGGAATTTTGGATGTCGAACATTGAACAAAATTTCATTATTTTTGACAAAATCAATTATTTTTTCCTCGTCGCACAAAGAAAATTTATTCCTTGTATTCATTTTAGAGCTGTCAGTTATTAAATGATTTATTTTTTTAATTTAGAATAATATATGTTCAAAATTAAAAAACATTAAAACAACATGAAAACTATGAAAATACAAAGAGTTATTGAAACTCAACAAACGAAAATATCACATTTCGTTGCTACAGCAACGAAAACAACCTCCTCGATCTTGTTCCGTTGCCAAATAGCTATTTTTTCGTTGCTGATCGGCGCCGTTACGTTCCTAATTTTCGTCGCCGATTTCTGGAACGAACTTTTTTTCGGCGCAAATGTATGGAATTTCGTTTTCGGCGCCGATTTCGGTATATGTGGAAACGCATCTTTATTGCTTATGTACAATTGGACGTCATCAGCACACATTCTAATGTTGCAGTGGAGCAACTATTCAGGGAGATCATGAGCATAGATGGAAAAGAGGAGAGAACCGAGAATAGAGGCCTGTGGAGCACCCCTGATAACGAGAAGAGAGGTTGAGGTTGTTAATGGGTTTATTACCACACGCTGCATTCGATCCTTTAGAAATGACTCAATTAATTTGGTAGATGTTGAGGAAAAAAGCATGATTTTTTCTAACTTTTGAATCAATATGGTGTGGTCAACAGTATCAAAAGTCTTTGAATGATCCAACAACACCAACATTGCAACATAGCCATCGTCAATTTCCTTTCTGTGATCTTCGGCTACATCGGTAAGAGCAGTAATACAACTATGTTTGGCTCGAAATCCAGATTGTTTATCGGTCAACAAATTATGATGATCAATGTAATTAGTTATCTGTAAATATAGAAGTTTTTTAAATCCTTTTGACAGATATGGCAACATGGCTATGGGCCGATACTCAGTGGTTACTTTGGTATTGGAAGAATTTTTAGTAAGCATGGTCAGGATTGGCTATGCGATGCTTTATTTCAGCTGTGAACCAAGGTTTCTGGCGATAACTTACTTATTTCGTTTGCATTGGCACTATTGTATTAAATAAAGTTGTTATGTTTTGTTCCAAGAAAGCCAACTGATCATTAACCGATATCATATGATAAATCCAATCCCAGTCGATTTTGACAAACTCTTCTTCAAGAGTGAGATAGTTTATACGTTTCAAGTTACGAAATTGGATTTTTTCAGTGAAGTTTCAAGTGCAATGTCAAAAATTAAAAATATCAGATCGTGCCCAGAAAAACACGATTGCGGACAACTGGTCTTATAATACGATTTTTTTCTTGATTGGAGATAAAAAATAGGTCGAGTAAAGTATTATTGGATGATGCAAAATGTGTCGGCGTTAGAGAATTTGCAGTAACAAGATGAAATGATTTCATATTGATGGTTAAACATGTTTCTGTTAGCAAATTAGATTTTTCCTTTAATTTTAAAATGTTAATTTTTTTATAAATCCCAGTTTTTAAATCTTTTTTTGATAGACCTTATAAAAGATCTTAATTTTAACTATATCAGCAGATTCAATCTCTAACCCGTATGTTGCGATTTAGTGTATGCATTAATTTCGCCATATTTTTTGAACTAAAATATAAATGGTACAATCAGAAAGATTCTCCCAAATTACTTTTCATTTTAATCAAAACTTCAAGTTTATTAGTACAAATGGGTGTTAGGAATTGGGTTTTAACTTGGTTTTTTTTTTTTTTTTCTTTAAAATAGAAGTGACATTTGCGTAATTTTTTTTGACAGTTATAAAATAATAATATGTTGAATTGAAACTCATTAAGTAGATATCTTATAAACCAGTGGTGCACACTATTTCTTTCAACAAATCTACTTTTGAATTATAAAAAGAATTGCGATTGACCGAAATATATTACTTGTATATGCTCGTATGTGATAATATTTAATGTTACGTAGCTGCCCCATTTTGTTTTAACAGGATGCTTGTATTGCTCACCTGATCCTTTCTCTTTACTATCGCAATAATTAACAAAAATCTGTTCTTTAAGAAATCACCATTTATTAAAGATGGACAATATGCTACAAAATTCAGAGGTCCTAACACTTTCGTTTGTGAGAAGGTTCTTGGGAACCTTTTTTATTTTCAAACTCTCGCAATTCCTTAATTTTGTATAGGTTGGGTACCCGAACCGTACATGTGTTCTAAGAAAAAATTGTGCTGAATTGATTAATGATGTGTAGTTCGTGCATTAGTAAAAAAGTCCCTGCCGACCTTGTTGAATTGTGTTTTTAAACTCTTTCTTTTAACTCATACTCTCTGTCTGTCTGTCGTGGGGCAACACCATTCCCCCTTATCCAATTGATCTGAAACTTGGCCCATAGTCTTGCTGTGACTACAGATTAATTTTTGGTGTAGCCACGCATAGTCACGCACAGTCACGGAGTGATCTAAATGTCATTTTCCCTCATCCGATCGATCTGAAACTTTGTCCATACACTTGCTGTAAAAAAAAAAAAATTAACTGTGACTTACTCACACACAATCACGCACAGTCACGGAGAGATTTAAAACGGATTTCCCCTCATCAAATCAATCTTAAACTTGGTCGATATACTTGCTGTAAAGAAAGATTAACTTCGACTTATTATAACCACGTCTTCACTATCGTCGAACAAAAACTCACGTCTTAACATTTTGAAAGCTTCGCTTGTTATAAGAATATGAATTTGTAAACCGATCGCTTACCTTGCAAATTTTTGACAAACTTATCAAAATTTGCTTTGCAAAAATAGAATTTTCAGCATATTTATTAGCAAAGTCTTTGCAAAATACACTTTCCGATATTAACTTTGCACTTAGCACAAGAGAACGTACGTGCATCAGAAATTTCAAAAAGAATATAAAAATTGCAAAGACTTCGAAAAATAAAATTAACGAATTCAACTTATCATTTGTCAAATTTTGTAGTTGTGAGGAACATAAAGTTTTCCAAATTGACGAAAAATTTGATAAGTGCAAAGTGAAAAGTTGACAAGTTGTCTTATGGAATAGGGCCCTGTTAACAATCTCCGAAAGGTGTAAAACGAATTGTGTTGAATTTAATGCACATATACTCATTGTTGTTTGTTGACCCATAAGTCCATGGATTCAACCATGGCGTCTGTATATATATATCGATTGTATAGCTATTGAGAAATCGGATACTCTTTATGTTCTGGGCATGAGAATTTAATTTGATGCTCGTTGGAATGAGCATCTTTTTCAAGTGTCGAAAGAAGCATTCAAGTGTCTTGGTTTTCTAAAACGGTGCAAAAATTACTCCTTTTGATCTCCTTAAAATCTATAACATTTACATCCGACCGAAAATGGAATACAACTCCCATATATGGGCAGGAGCTTCAAAGTCTATTTTGGAGCTACTGGACCGTGTGCTAAGGAGGGCGTTGATGCTCTTTGACTCGTTGATTCTATTGACTCGTTTGAACACCGTCGAAAATATGGGTTGCCCTGTTTCTATAGATACTACCATGGGAAAATTTCTTCTGAGATTAGCGAACTCATTGCAAGTGGCCGAGTTTTAGTTCGCTCTACACGCTTCTCTTGTAGATCACATCCCTTTGGAGTCTATTGTTCAGTTGACTGCACAACGCATTACAGAGAAAATCCGCTGAAAATCAGTTGAACTAGCCGTATGTGGAAGAAACTCCCCGCAGATGTCTTTTCTGACAGTTAAAATTTAATAAAATTTATGTCAAATATCCACAAACACTACTCCCTCTTTCCTCCTTCCCATAACATATTTTTCTCAGATTAACACAATGCCTGCATCTGTAGGGGGCATCCCCAGAGTGTTAGACAACAATTTAAAAAGAAAGAAAAAATTTAAAGATGATTATTGATGAGAAAATTATAATGAAGCAACAAACTAAAAGGAAAGGACATAAGTTCTAGGGAAAGTCTAAAGGAGATTATGGAATTTAAAAGAAGTATAAAAAAGAAAAATATTAAACAAGCTGAGAATATAATAACCCTTTTAGAAACATTTTAAAGCAGGAAAGAACTTGAATTAAAATTGCAATGAATATATTTTGTACAAAGTGGAAATGCATAAAAATTTTATGCAAGGAAACATTTGTTCTATGAAAATTTTTAGAAGAATTAATTATTTTAAAAAAGAAATAAGTGCTTTGAAAAAGCAAAAAAGGAATGTTTTAAAGAAGAAAGAGGAAGATCTACAATAACTAAAATTAAAATGTTTTTTAGATATGATTTTTTTTAGATATAAATACAGGAGCTTATGCAAAATGGAGCTTAAAGAAGAAAAAAGTCAGCACAACTATTTTTTATCTGAAAAGTTGAAAATAAAACATTAACTTTGAAGGAAAAATGTTTTCTAAAAAGAAAATTCTTACTTATAAATCAAAAGGAAACGAAGTGTCAACAAGAATGAGGAATATGAAAAATTTGCAGAAAACTGTGCAAATCACAAACATGTATGAAGGAGATGATGAATAAAAGAAAAAGAGATTAAAACCTTTAAGTAGATAATTTATTCAGAGTAACAAAATAAGGAAAGTTCAATTTGAACATCAGAATAGAACAAAACGAAAAATTATATACTGAGAAATTAATTGAAGTATATAAAAATAAAATTAAATGAAAGACTAAAAATTAAATGCCAGACTAAATAAAGCAATTTAAACAAATATGAATATAATAGTTGGTCTAGACCGAATATAAGATACCCTATACCATGCATTTGGACACCCTATCTCTTAGGACCAACTAATTAGATATAGAAAATAAGCATAAACCAAATTTGAGTGGCAGTGTTATTACTTTTTTTTGCCTTCGGATATGAAAAAGTACATATCGGATGCTATATTTATATGGTCGAAAAATAGATCGATCCTAACCATATTTGGTAAGGTCAGTTATTTTTTGAAAAAACATATACAGACCAAATTTGAGAAAAGTCTGTGCAATATTTTTCTTTTTTGAGATTTAGGTGAAGATCTGGAATTAGCTTCATGTGGGGGCTATGACTAAGAATAATCCTATAAAGTTTATTTTTGGACTACTGATAAATGGATGTAATAAGCATACACAAGCCTCAATTGAACCGAGATCTATATGATAATTTTGATATTTTGGCAATTTAAGTCGATCTCATAGGGGTCATTTGTATGGGGACTAGGTCTGAACATGAACCGATTTTCACCAATGCCAGTAAAGTTAGTTCTATGAAACTCACATACTAAATATCGTCAAAATAACTGTTAGCAAAAAGAATTTAGGGAAGAGATATGTGTTTTATAAATTACTTGCTTTTGACCTGTAAATTAAACATCAAACTCTCTAACAGATGTAATTTGTGGAAGCCGCAAAATTAACGTTTTTCTTTATGATCAATTATGATCAATTGATCAATTTATGATCAAATATCTGCACCTGGTTCTTCAAAGCATGACTTATAGTTTATATTGTAACCATTTTTCATACAACTGTTCCGGTAACTATTATAATCCGGTTACGTTTACATTAACTCCGAGTGCAAATGAAACACTACATGTTATAGATTAACAAAGGGAATGGATAAGGCGCCAAATAAATAAATAATGGATAAATGAGTGCCAATATAAGAAGGAGCATGCTATTTTTATGTTACTTCTCGAGAAGTATATGTACAACAATTTGAATAAATTCTTTTTATTAGCTTTGGGTCATTTGTGGGTCTTCTTTTTTTATTTAGAAAAACTAGCATGCTATTTTTATGTTACTTCTCGGGAAGTATATGTATAACAATTTGAATAAATTCTTTTTTATTAGCTTTGGGTCATTTGTGGGTCTTCTTTTTTTTATTTTTTTTTTTTTAGCAGATTCCAGCGCTCGAAATTCGAGTGCAATTTCTAGGCAGCTTTATTTTTCAACTTAGCCAATTCACAAACCAACACTTTTTTGGTTTATTATTAATCTGAATGAAGATAAAAAAATCATTAACAAACACATTAACAAATTTAATAAAACACACATAGCATATGTATAATTTTATGTATGTGTTAGTAGCAACTTTATATCCAATTTACTAAAAAAAAAGTTAAAAATTTAAAAATTTGTAAATCTGCAAAACGGTTAAAAAGAAATACCTTTCAAATAATATACATTTAGTCAAAATCGGGATAAAACGGTAGAACAAAACATCGGTCACAACAAATAGCCTACGCTATTAATATTATAAATATAGATAGTTTTTATACATAAAATAATTTTATAACAAAATTGGTTAAAAGTTGTTTTAATTTATATTCGCGAGCAATAAGCAGATAATTGCACCACAGATATATCACAATGGATTATTTTGATCTCAGGAGCACTCAAGGGTTAAATAAATAAAAAATAAACCGAATTATTTTTCTTAAATTCTAAATAGTGGTTTTATCGAGTGTAATAGAAAACTCGTTTTCGGTCATTTTTATTTAAAAATATCTTAAAATCCAAAGCTGGCCTTGGCAAATAATGCGTTAACGTTCTCGGATTTATCCGAAATTTTAGGAACGGAACTTCTACACATTTGATTATTATATTTTAAGCATAGCATATAAAAATTCAACAGCACTTACAAAATATTTAAATTTTTTGAATAAATTATCTTTTATTAGCTTGGGGTCATATGTGACCCAAATTTCAAAAGGGTTAATGGGGTCATATTACTTTTTTGCGAAACCCTAGGCTATTAAGATAAAATATAATATTTAAAAGTAGAAAAGTGATGAATTTTTGATACAAAGAATTTAGAAAGAGTACATTTACAGAATATTTTACAAACATCTCACTTTTCTCGAAATTCGCAAAAATAAAATCCTTGTCAAAAAAATTCTGGCTTAGGGATTTACTTAAAAATTCACACAGTGAGTCTGTAACATGCATTTAACAAAATGTTAAAGTGCCAGATCCATTCCTAAATTTTGTTTAAGAAAATTTTTTAAAACTTGAAAAGGGAGTTTTCAAAATTTTATCAAAAAAATTTCCCATTTTCGGTCTCAACGTGGTAGTAACACAACACTTCATATCTGATTGCTTATAAGTATAAAGACAAAAAAAAAAAAAAAACAAGTAAGAAAATTATAGTCGGTCTAGACCGACCATACGATACCCTATACCATGCGTTTAGAGACCCTATCTCTCAGGCCCAACTAACTGCATATAAAAAATAAGCATAAACCAAATTTGAGTGGGATTTTTATTAATTTTTTTGGCTGCAGATATGAAAAAGTTTATATCGGATGCTATATCTATATGGGGACTAGGCCCAAAAATGGACCGATCCTGACCATGTTTGGTAAGGTCTCTTGTATTTTGCAAAAATATATACAAACAAAATTCGAGAAGAATCAGTGCAATATTTTTGTTTTTTGATAGATTTACGTGAAGATCGGGAAGCAGCTCTATATGGGGCCTATGACTAAGAGTTATCCCATAGGAATCATTTTTGGACTACTGATTAGTGGATGTAATAAACACATACAAACCCAATTTGACTAAGATTTATATGATAATTTGGATCTTATGGCAATTTAAGTCGATTTCATAGGGGTCATTTGTATGGGGGCTAGGTCTGAACATGGACCGATTCTCACCAATTTCAATAGCGTTCATCCTATGGCCGCTGATAAAAGCTTATATACCAATTTTCATCAAAATATATTTATATTTGCGACCTGCTTTACATAGACACACAGACGGACGGACGGACGGACGGACATCGCTAAATCGAATCAGATAGTGATTCTGATTCGATCGGTATAATTAAAGATGGGTCTAGGTCAACACAAAGTCATTATACCCAACCATATGGTGGCATAGGGTATATTTATGGCTTTAATCAATATCAAAGATGAATGAAATGCTATCAAATTTCAAAATTTTTTTTTTTGGCACAAAAGTGGTCTGGGGCATTATCTATTTCTTGGCGAATTTTTATTCGATTTTGAATTTTTATAACTTTTTGAAAAGATAATTTAATACTGATCCCGATTCTTACAACATATTTTCCCCATATAAACACACTTGACATTTTCAATCAATTTCCGGCGCGACTTTTCTTTATCCGATTGTCCTCAAACTTCACATTTATTAGTTTTATATTGAAATGTAACAAACTGGACCCCGCCTATCCCCAAAATCGCATTTTCATTTTTAAGGACCACTCTTATGTGCAATTAATTGAAGTAAAACCTTTATAAGGTTTTTGTAAGAAAAATTAGCCAACTGTTATTGAATACAAGTCCAGGTTTTGCTACTTTTATTTATTATAAAATAAAATAAAATTCCGTAACGCTAGTGTCAGGTTTGGGATCTATTTAATCGAATCTCTAAAAAGATTTTTACCATGCCTAGGTCAAAGCGATACCCTTAACTAAAGATATAGAACAACGTTCCGTAACCGTTTGAAGACAATTTATAGCATGTCCAGACGGCAAAATGAACCACTTTATTCGCTCTCTGAATCATGATTGTGAAACTTGGTGTTCAGACGAGTATTCTTGTTTCATTTTGACGTTTATATTTTTTGTGCAAATATTTGAAAACATCCTTCTACACTTTAGGTTTCACTATTTCATTTTTTCCATTTTTATTTGAATATATATATGTATGTAAATATATACTTTTAATTTGTTAAATGTTTCTATTTATTTTATTGTGCAAATTAATTTTTTGTTTTTTCTTTGTTTATATATTTTTGACAGCTAGTTCAGATAAACAAGCGATAATTTCTTATCAAACTTGGAGATGACACTCAATGTTTCTAGGTTCAAAACTAGGTTCATTTTGAACCAAGTAGATTCGCTCTCAAATTTTTGTATGGCGAATCATGTAGATTCAATCATGATTCGGGCGCGAACCGTGAATGAGAGAGCGAACCGCAAATCTTGCTGTCCGTGTGAAAATAGCATTAATGGAAAATGTTGACGCTCGTATACATAAATCCAGTAACTTTGCTTTTACCCAATGTACAATAAGTGATGCAAATTTCGAATCGAACTTGGACTGAAGTCGAACTTTATCTAATACTCATATAATAGTTCATACTTCTCCGAGCACTGCATTTTAGCCTCCCACGAGGAGAATATTCATCTTTCGGTCATTTGAACACTCTATATTAAAATAGCGATCCTGTTATTAGGAATGATATACACTGTCACTCAGATCCAACAAAATTGCTGTAACAGCTTACTAGAAGAGCTTCGTAACTTCTCATTGTCACCTGAAGAAAATTTGAATGACAATGATAAATCTAGATTTCCAAATATAACTATTCTGTATTTTTGGTATTTTTTTTTTAATAAAGTGTACTTTTAAAAAAAGTGTACTTTAAAAGATTTTTTTTTAAAGGAACTTTGTTAATAGAAAAAGTACCCTCTTAAAAATAAAATATTACTTTTTTGTATAAAATTTATTAAAAATAATTGCTTAACCTACTGCTATCACACAATTTACAGAGTTTTTGTTATTTATGAAACTTTTCATCTAAGATATAAAAATTTTATATTACAAAGATAACAATATTTTTGAATGGATAAAATTATATATTTTAGAGAATATTTTATTTAAAGCCTTTGATTTAATACATTGAGACAAAAGTAATTATTTGGTTCTCCTGGCTTAAATGTCTTATAAGTGGATACAGCATATTTCTAGCCATGTTGAATTTTTCAATTTGTCTTTTTATGTGTAGCTCAAATATTAATTTCCGATCCATATACAATCCTAAGTACTTAATATTGTCACTCCATGGAATTCTTGTCCCATTAATGTACAATTGATTAGTGGGATAGAAGCAAGATTTGCGTTTTCGAGTAAAAAATACAGCTTGAGTTTTCCCCCTCATTAATCTTAATTTTCCACTTTTGAAAATAATTTGTTAATTCGTCTAGTGCGCATTGTAATTTGGTCACTATATTTTAACCAAATTCGTGAGAAAAAAATAAGCAGGTATTATCAGCATAGGTAGCGCAATACAATATTAAATATACAGGATTGGTCCTAAAACTGAACCTTGTGGAACTCCGGCTGGAATCTCTAAGAGATCAGAATATTTATCATTTATGCAAATACAAAAATACCTGTTTTTTAAAAATGATTCAACAGTTCTAATAAGATAAAACGGAAAATTAAATTGAATCATCTTGAACAATAAACCATTGTGCCATACAGGATCTAACGCTTTTTCTATGTCCAAGGTAACGAAAATTGTGGAATTGCCCTGTTTGAAATCCGTATAAATATGGTTATATAACCGTTTAATTTGGTGGGTGGTGCTATGATATGATCTAAAGCCAAAATGATTTAATGTAACAATACTATGCTGCTCAATAAATTTTGAAATTCTAGTTTTTAGAACCTTTTCTAGGATTTTACTAAGGGACGGTAACTATTTACTAAATCTGGTGGTTTGTTTGGCTTTAAAATGGGAACTACTTTCGCAGTTTTTCGGATCTTTGGAAAATGTTGTAATTCTAAATAGCAATTTATTATTAAGCAAAAATAAATAATAGCACAATTAGGTAATTGTTGTAACATCAAATTTGTAATGCCATCAGTGCCAGCTGCTTTTCGGGGTTTTGTTCCTTAATTATTAACCTTATTTCATCAGTTGAGTCTGTTATAATATCAATATTAGTCATTAATAGTATTAACCATTGAGGCATGTGATTGTTCCCCCAATTCCTCCGAAAGCTTGTGGTTTTTCAAAAAATTATAAGCAAGTTCGTTCGTATTTCCTATTATAGGAGGTACAAATATCTTTTTCTTTCTTAGGCACTTCGCTATATTCCAAAACGGTTTTGATGATTTATCTAATTCTTTTATTTTATTGTTCCATGTTTTATTTCTCAGTTTTAGTTCATACCGAATTGTTGTGCATTATTTTTTCATAATTATGTGATCTGCTGTGTTTCCATTGCCTTCGGTAGAAATTTCGAGTATTAATAAGTTGTTTGATATGGGGTGTAAAATTATGTTGATTTAATTTTTGGAACTGCGATATCAGCTGCTTTTTATATGCTGTTTGTTAAAATATTTACACTGAGGTCAATTGAGTTATAATTTGTTAAATTTTCTATATTGCATGGTAAATGTGAAATTGATTTATTTATCAAAGAATTGAAAAGTGCCCAATTTGCTTTTTTTTGTAATTGATGAACAGACGTTCATTTAGTGATGCTTTCGAGTTTAGTTTGTATGACACTGGTAAGTGATCGGAACTTAAAGAATTAATTGTTGTGGAATTTGTAATGTATTGAGGAATATTTGAGGAATATGTCTAAAATAGAGTCCGTTTTGGTTCTTGGGACAGGTACATATGTAGGTGAACTAGGGTTAAGATGGTATAAGGTAGCATAGTTACTGTATTCGACAAAATATTTCCCCAGACATTTGCACGATTACACATCCAAATTCTATGTCCACTATTAAGATCTATAGGTTTTGAGGGGTTTTCTAATATCTTTTCTGAAAAGGCTCTGAGATTGAGAATTCGACTCGCCTCCTGCAAAATAAACTGTAAACAAGTTTACCTCTATCGCTGTAGACGTTTTTAAGCACATTCCAACATTCTCAAGTTTATTTGTTTTAGCATATATGGGCTTCACATTTTTTATATTTTTATTTATAAGTATTGCTACTCCTCCACCATTACGGTTTTCTCGATCACAACGGACACAATAATAGCCCATTTGGGGAATATTTACATTGCTTGATAACCAAGTTTCTGTAAGAAAACATAAATCTATATTATTAGTATCTAAAAAATCATAAAGATCTAAATCTTTATTTCTTAAGCTTCTACAATTCCAAAAGATTATATTTAATTGTGTAACTGCCATTATAACTTATATATTATACAAATATTTTGTTGCTAATTGTGTGATAACATAAAATAGTTCATCTTTAGTTTTACACGATTTTAATTTTCTCACTATATCCAAAGTCAGTTGAATTATTTCCTCTACTGTAAATAGTTCCTGTGTTGCTGAGTTGTATTCCTCTTAAAATTATTTTGAATTTGAGTACTAGGCCAAACCATTTAATTGTTGTCATCTCTAGTGTTATAGTTTGGGAGATAAGGGAAATCATTATTCTCCAACTTATTCAAATTAGGAATAAAGTTGTTTTTTCGGCTTTGGTTTATTCTTTTATAATGAGTTGGATAACGGTTGTTTTTACGTTGAATATTTTCTCTTATTTGAAGAAATTTTTCTCGTAATGGTCATGTGATGTTAGTTGCTGCATGAGTGTTGTTGCAATTTGCACACTTAACCTTGTCTTTGTTTTTGCAATCAGTGGTTTTGTGTCTACCAGAGCAGTGAACACATTTTGTTTGATCATGTCCAAACATTTGACAATTATGGCATTGAATTGGTTTGTTTTTGATTTTTCTTTGATAGTCCCATTTGATTATCATATGGAAGATAGATTTGACATTTTGTCAATTTTGTTAGATCACGAAGTTTAACTGTTCCGTTTTGAAAGTAAACAATACATACATATATATTTTATTTTATATTATTATATTTATATTATTTTTTCAATTATATTTATTTTCAACTTTTTTGACATCTGTGCAATTATACTTAAGAGAAATAAGTTGTTTTTTAACTTCATCGGTTGATTTTCCATCAAGGCCGAATAGGACAAACTTAAATGGTTTATCCAGTTTTGATTCATGAACAAAAAATTGACAATTATGTTCTTTAAGAATAGTAATAATCATGCTAAAAGTGTCTTTTGTTTCACAAATTATTTTAATTCCAATTCAAGTCTTTTTGGTGCAGTATTTAGTCATGCCAGGTGAAAAAAATTCTTTATTGGTGTTTTGCACTTGAGTGTCTGCGTTTGTTGCAATATTAACATCTTCATCCAATGCTTGCAAAGGAGTCCAATAATTAACCTTCCACATTTTACTAAAGCAAGAATTTACTGAGGACATTAAGTCCTCAGGTATATCTTGGGCTCTTCCTTTATTAATTTTGGTGATTTATTTGTTTCTCTTTTTTTTAATAAATAAATTATACACTTAAGCGGAGAAAAGGACACGTCATTCACAGCTGACAGTTGTGAGTAAACTGAAAAGATTACTTTTTTTTAAATTGCCACTTGGACGAGCATTAAATTTTCAGAAGACTGTTAAATATATAATTTTTAAATTTTTCAATATGTTTAAATCTAATTATCTTTTTTTTCTCTTCCCTACTTTCATCCATAGGGTGAATGCTCAGCCGGTACACTGCCTGTTGCATGGGTCGATGAGGGCCCTGGTCCGCCAATGTGTCTCAAATCGTGTAAAGAAGAAACGCCATTTACAAATAAGTTAAATAAGGAAAATATGTTAAATAATAATAATTCGAATAATAATAGTAAATCTAATAACAAAAACAAAAATAAAAACGATAATAAATTAAATAAATTAGTAGGTTATACAACAACAACAAACACCTTTAATATTAAGTTAAGAAATAGTCAGCCAACTATTAGTCTTAGTATGAATCTAAATAATAATCATAATAATAATAATAATAACAATGAAAACAACAGCAACATCAAGGATAATAATAATAATAATAACAACAACAACAACAGCAAAAGTAATATGAAACAAAAACTAATAAATCCTTTTAATTATTATCAAACACAAAACAATAATAACAAAATGGCTAAAACACGAAGATATTCAAAAGAAATGTTAACAGCATCTGCCGCAACAGCAGAAGCTGCAGCAGCCAAAGCAGTTGGAGAAGAAACCTTAGCCAATTTGCGTCAAACATTTCCAAATGTGACGAGCAAAGCTGTTGATGATTATGATATGTTGGAATCTATGGTGATGATGCAACAAGATGATGCTGTTCCACACAATAAGGAGCAACAAGATAATGATCCGGCCATAGCTGCAGCCATTGTGATGAAACTGAATCAGCCACAAAATCAAGCCAACAATAATATTGTTAAAATGAAATTAACAGCCAGCACAAGCAATTCGGAATCCAATAACAACAACAACAACAACAACAACCACAACACTCAATATGAACTGAAGTATAATCATATGAAACAGGATCATAATAACAACAACAATAAACGTTATCAAAGCAACAGCAACAATATCGATTCTCAATATCATCAGCAACATGAACATGCCGTCACCACCAGTGGCAACTCAAATAATGATCGAGTTGATTCTTCGATGTCGCAGTCGGAGTCGCAGTTGCCGTCATCGTCTTATTTGAAAAAACCACCAACACAACAACAACAAAAGTGCCTTGAGTATTTGGGCGATAGTGATGCAACAATGCCCGAGCACTTATGCGATCATCTAACGCCCACGGAACGTTTGGCTCAGCTGCGCCTCCTACGTCTGCGCAACTGCTGTGAACGTAATGTCTACAGTGCTCTGCATACGTTGGCCTTAAATGCCACTCTTAGTGGCGGCTCGCAGTGCCAAAGCATCTTGGAGGATCTAATCAATTTGGACGCAATGGCTTCTCGGATAACATGTGGTTTAACGGAAATACTTTTTCGTTTTGATTGTCGTCAGGTGTATTCAATCATAAATCAATGTGACGATTGTAAGGTGAGTGCGAATTACATTAAATATTAAATATCTTCAACTGATTTATATATTTTTAAATGTAATGAGATATTATTTTCACAAAACGCTGGATAAATATTTCCCTATAATTTAAGAACTGAACAATACTGTGTTATGCTGTTATCGGAAGTTCATAAAATTTATTCCATATTTGCGTGCAAAATTTTTAAAAATCCAATTATTATAATTTTTTTTTTCAATCACGTTGCTTGTGCTAAATATGTATAAATCCTTACGTCAATTTTGTATTTTTATACCCTCCACGCCTCAGTGGCAGAGGGTATATATAGGTTTGTCATTCCGTTTGTAACGCATCGAAATAAATTCCTGAGACCCCAAAAAAATATATTTTCTTGATCCTTATAACAAGGAAAGTTGATTTATCGATAACCTTCTGTCCGTCTGTCCGTCTGTCTGTGGAAATCACGATCAAGCCGTCCATATCTAAGCTAGACCGTTCGTTTTTATATAAAATCGTTTACTAACATCCCAAAGGAGTTGCTATTTAAAATCGTCAAAATCGGTCGAAGTGTTCACGAGCCATGAATGAAACTTTGAAAAAACTCTTGAAAAAATAAAATTTTTCAGTGTGTATGTTGTTTTTCTTAAGATATGTTGTATATGTTGTAATTCTTCGTATTGTTGAAGTCATTACAGTTGTGTGTATATTAATACTGCACGTGCCACATTGGCCTAAGCAAGTTTTAATAAAAATTAAAAATTAATCAAAATAAAAAATGAAAAATGGAAAATGAAAAATGAAAAATGGAAAATGAAAAATGGAAAATGAAAAACGGAAAATGAAAAACGGAAAATGGAAAATTGAAAATTGAAAATTGAAAATTGAAAATTGAAAAATGAAAAATGAAAATTGAAAATTAAAAATGAAATATGGAAAATAGAAAGTGAAAAATGAAAAATGGAAAATGAAATTGAAAATGAGAAATGGAAAATGAAAAATGGAAAATGAAAAACGGAAAATGGAAAATTGAAAATTGAAAATTGAAAATTGAAAATTGAAAAATGAAAAATGAAAATTGAAAATTAAAAATGAAATATGGAAAATAGAAAGTGAAAAATGGAAAATGAAAAATGGAAAATGAAATTGAAAATGAGAAGTGGAAAATGAAAAATGGAAAATGAAAAACGGAAAATGGAAAATTGAAAATTGAAAATTGAAAATTGAAAATTGAAAATTGAAAAATGAAAAATGAAAATTGAAAATTAAAAATGGAACATGAAAAATTAAAATGAAAAATGGAAAATGAAAAATTAAAAAATGGAAAATGAAAAATGAAAAATGAAAAATGGAAAATGAAAAATGGAACATGAAAAATGAAAATGAAAAATGGAAAATGAAAAGAAGAAAATGAAAAATGGAAAATGAAAAATGAAAAATTAAAAATGGGAAATGAAAAATGACAAATTAAAATTGAAAAATGGAAAATGAAAAATGGAAAATGAAAAATGAAAACCGATAAATGAAAAATGGAAAACGGAAAACGGAAAACGGAAAACGAATAATTAAAAATGGAAAATGGAAAAATTAAAATGAAAATTGGAAAATGGAAAATGAAAAATGATAAATGGAAAATGGAAAATGAAATATGAAAAATGGAAAATGAAAAATGAAAAATGGAAAATGAAAAATGGAAAATGAAAAACGGAAAATGAAAAACGGAAAATGGAAAATTGAAAATTGAAAATTGAAAATTGAAAATTGAAAATTGAAAATTGAAAATTGAAAATTGAAAATTGAAAATTGAAAAATGAAAAATGAAAAATGAAAATTGAAAATTAAAAATGAAATATGGAAAATAGAAAGTGAAAAATGGAAAATGGAAAATGAAATTGAAAATGAAAAATGGAAAATGAAAAACGGAAAATGGAAAATTGAAAATTGAAAATTGAAAATTGAAAAATGAAAAATGAAAAATGAAACATGAAAAATGAAAAATGAAAATTGAAAATTAAAAATGAAATATGGAAAATAGAAAGTGAAAAATGGAACACGAAAAAAGAAAAATGAAAAATGACATATGGAAAATGAAAAATTAAAATTGAAAAATGGAAAATGAAAATTGGAAAATGGAAAATGAAAAATGGAACATGAAAAATGAAAATGAAAAATGGAAAATGAAAAGAAGAAAATGAAAAGTGGAAAATGAAAAATTAAAAATTAAAAATGGAAAATGAAAAATTAAAAATGGAAATTGAAAAATGGAAAATGGAACATGAAAAATGAAAAATGAAATTTGAAAAATGAAAAATGAAAAATGAAGAATGAAAAATGAAAAATGAAAAATGAAAATTGAAAAATGGAAAATGGCAAATGAAAAATGCCAAATTAAAATTGAAAAATGGAAAATGAAAAATGGAAAATGAAAAATGAAAACGGAAAACGAATAATTAAAAATGGAAAATGGAAAAATTAAAATGAAAAATGCAAATTGGAAAATGGAAAATGATAAATGGAAAATGGAAAATGTAATATGAAAAATGGAAAGTGAAAAATGAAAAAGAAAAAATGAAAAATGAAAAATGAAAAATGAAAAATGCAAAATGAAAAATGATAAATGGAAAATGGAAAATGAAACACTTAAAATTAAAAATGGCAAATGGAAAATGAAAAATTTAAAATTAAAAATGGAAAGCGGAAAGCGGAATACGGAAAACGAAAAATGAAAATATAAAAATGAAAAATGAAAAATGAAAAATGAAAAATGGAAAATGAAAAATGAAAAACTAAAAAAGGAAAATGGAAATTGGGAAATGAAAATTGAAAAATGAAAACTGAAAAATGGAAAATGAAAAATCGAAAACGGAAAATGAAAAATGAAAATTGAAAAATGGAAAATGAAACACTTAAAATTAAAAATGGCAAATGGAAAATGAAAAATTTAAAATTAAAAATGGAAAGCGGAATACGGAAAATGAAAAATGAAAATATAAAAATGAAAAATGAAAAATGAAAATATAAAACTGAAAAATGAAAAATGGAAATGAAATATGAAAGAAAAATGGGAAACGGTAAATGAAAAATGAAAAACTAAAAAAGGAAAATGAAAATTGAAAAATTAAAAATGGAAAATGGAAAATGAAAAATCGAAAATGGAAAATGAAAAATTAAAAATGAAAAGTAGAAAATAGAAAATGAGAAATTAAAAATTAAAAACTAAAAATTAAAAACGAAAGATGAAAATTGAAAAGTGAAAAATGGAAAATGATAAAAAAAAAATAAAATTGAAAATGAAAATGAAAAAGGTGGAGGGTATCAAAAATTCGGCCCAGCCGAATTTAACACTCTTACTTGCTTCTTTTGGCTTTAAAATGAGTTGTGAAATAAATATATGTGAAAGAAAATGATTAGTTTGATTAAAGAAAATCCAAATTGGACTTTGAAAAAAATTGCTAGAAAATCCAAAGATTCGAGAAATACCGTTTCGCGTATCATTAAAAACTATGTCGAAAGTTTAACTATTGATAGGAAAAAAATACAGTAGCAGTGAAGTCAGTTACACTGATAGATTACCCTCAAGAAATATTAAAACATTCTGATAAAAACTATGGAGTGGGCTAACTACTACTCGAAAAAAATGTATGAAAATATGATCTTCCTATATGCTTGATGCCTATTCACAAAAAATTTTTCAACAAAACTTGGAAGAACCTCTTAGTATTTTATTCTGAACTAGCAGATTCCAGCCCTCGAAATTCGAGTGCAAATTCTAGAAAATTTTATTTTTTTCATTAAATAAAGACCCTAGCCTACTAATATTATAGATATATGTGGAGAATACGTTTTCTAAATTTCAAAGCATTTCGACAAAAATGTTGGCGTGTGGGAACAACTACTCGAAAAAGATCGGTAATTTTGCAAAAAGTGTAAAAAAATAAAAAAAAAAAAAATATTTAATTTTTTCACTGTCTATAATTGACTATATTCATAGATTACTCATTAAAAATTTTAAACCATTCCGACCAAAATTGTGGCGTCGGTATAGCACTACTCGACTGATATTGGCCACTTTCTATACAAAATTTTAATGTGTGAAAATATGCTCTTATATGAAGTTTGATGATATTTACCAAAAATTTTTCCACTACGAACCAACAAAAAATTACATTCGTTAAAGCTGTGTATATAAAGAGAACACTTGCTTCAAGTTTCAAAGCATACCGCCAAAAATTGAAGCTTGGAGCAACTACCACTCGACAAAAAACAGAAACTAAAAAAAAAATTTACAAAAAAAAGAAATTTTTTCACTGCCCGTAATTGGCCCTATTCACAGATGACTCATATAAAAAATTAAGTCATTCCGAATAAAATTGTGCTCTGGGCGAACAACAACTCGAAAAATATCAGCCACTTTCTATACAAATGTATGAAAGTTTGTTTTTATTTCAAGTTTGATGTAGGTTAAAAAAAAAATTCCGTCACGACTTCCTAAATATTTTTACTATTTGTAGTTGCAAATATATCGAGATAATCTTCTTAAAATTTCAAAAGTATTCCAACAATAATTGTGCTGTTGGCGAACTCCTACTCGAAAAAGCTCGACCACTTTCCATACAAATATATGAAAAAATTCACTTCATGCAAGTTTGACATCGCTTTACAAAAAAAAAAAAAAATTAAGGCACACATGGTACAAGTTTATGATTTTCAAAGTTTGAGATATGAGTACATTACGTACACTAAACTCAAAGTAATGTGGACAAAATTGTCGCTCGGACGAACTACTACTCGAAATAAATCAAACTCTACCCATACAAAAGTGTGAAAATTTGCTCCTATTTCATGACTTAGCCGAACGTTATATTTTTTAGATTTAAAAATGTAAGTAGAGTATTTCCTTTAAATTTCAAACGTTTCCGACATTAATTTTGGGGTGGACGTACTTCTACTCGAAAAAGCTCGACCACTTTCCATACAAATGTATGAAAACATTCACATGGAAGTTTGACATTATTTTAAAAGATATTTTCGAAAAATACATGGTAAAAATTAATAAATATTGTAGTCCCTCATAACAACAGATTATTTTCCTAAAATATTGCAGCACTTGGATGAAAGGTGTGGGGTGGGCGAACTACTACTACTACTCGAAAAAGATCAGTAACGGAAAAAACCAAAATGTTTTTTTCAACAATTGCAACTGACTCTATTCTTAGATGACTCATTTAAATATTTAAGCCATCCGGACTAATATTGTGCTATTGGCAACCTACTATTCGAAAAATATCAGTCAGTTTCCATACAAATATATGAAAAAAGCACTTCATGCAAGTTTGAGATCGATTTATTCCCATAATTTATTCCCATTTTTCATCTTATGAGATCAGCAGTCTCCCTCCTTCTTAACCTTTGATGGATACGATGATTGATTAAGTTACGTGCTGGAGGATTCGGGTGAGATTCTAGCTTTTCCAAATTGTTTGAGAAACATTTAAGTCTTTGTGTAAATACTAGTTTCTCACGTAACATGGTGCGCCTGTAACCATTCTCAAAATCATGTTTTGGCATCTTTGTATTCTATCTGTGTTTGAAGCTAAGGCTGTTCCTCATAACTGAATACCGTAGTACCAAATAGTTTTGAAAATCGAGTAATAAATGAAGAGTTTACAATCGAGACTCAACTTTGAGTTCCTGCCATTAGCCATTTGAATTGGACTAACAACAGCGGGTGTGTGGTCAGACGAGAGCTCCAATGAAGATTCTACATGCACAAGTTTTTTGCGATGTTCTTCGTTACTCTGAAATCGATTAAATCGGGTATTTTGTGGCTATCGGTTGGCCAGTACGTTGGTTCTCCGCTTGAGACCACATCGATACCCATTTCAGAAATTTTGTTGAACTAAACGCGACCCTTTGGGGAAATTAGCCGTGGCTGCCACAATGTATGCTTGGTATTAAAATCACCAGCTACTATGAAACGAAGGCCCAGTGATTTAAAAAAACTTGCAAATTGATTTTCTTATATAGACAACCTTGGGGGAGGATATATTAATGGAATCACTATGCTGTTTCCAAGTTCTTCAAAGCAAATAGTAGTAGCTTGAAAGTATTTATCAGACATTAAATAATACTAGCAGATTCCAGCCCTCGAAATTCGAGTGCAAATTCTTGGAAATTTTATTTTTTCATTAAATAAAGACCATAAGGGTATGCTAGTCAATTATAGGCAATTCACAAATCAATACAAAAAACACTCATTTTTATTACAAACAATTTAAAAATCTGTGAATCTGCAAATCTGCAAAACAGCTAAAAAGAAATATCTTTCAAATAATATACGTTTGGTCAAAATCGGGATAAAACGGTAGAACAAAACATCGGTCACAAGAAATCGTCTAGCCCATTAATATTATAGATTTCAATCTGGATTTAACTAGGATATCTGAGCCACCATATGCTTTACCTCTTGGATACTTAGTATCATAAAAGTGTAGCCGCTCAGTGAAATGAGACTCAAATGAGTTTCAGAGACAAGCAAAATATACATTAGATTGTCTCTAAGAAAATGGTCAAGTTCGTCTTTGTGTTGGCTTAAACCGTTTGTGTTCCAGAAATATATTTTCAAACAGTTGCTTAGTATAGCTTGCAATATTATGGCTTGCATTTGCATATTCTCTTGCATCATGTAGTTCATAGCGTTCGTGAATGTATTTTTCATTTGAACAAGAGTACCGAGGGTTGACTCAAGTTTACTTTGATTTTTATTCGGGTGAGCGCATTTCAAATTTGCTACAGCGGAGGTGTGAACGCTTGAATATTTTGCAGATGGTCTGTATTAATTAGACAAGTTGTGTGAATCGATGACTGATTCTCAAAGTAAATTTAGATAATTTAGTATTGTTGTTCAAGCGTGAATCTATTCATGATGTTTTATCAGAGTAAGTAAGAAAGTTCGCTTGACAGCTAACGCTTTGGCAAGCCAAAAAAAAAACACCCTTTACATAGATAAGATGGAACAAATAAAGTAAAAGTTATTTAAACCATAAAGGGAGAGCTGCATTTCTAAATGTAGCAAATAAAGCCACAAAGTTTTTATAATGTCAAAACACTTTCTTTGCAGATATTTTATCAAATATTTTGAGTATAACTAAACTGCACACATTGGGTTCAAATATTACAAAAGTGAGGATTAATTCAAAAGTAGAAGTTAATATATTGTAATAAGTTTTGGTACCGGGTTAAAGTAGATAAAATGCACCATCAACAGCTGTCTAAATATAATGGTCCACGTTTTTTACTTTTTTGGTAATACTATCTCAAAATTCAATAACTTCGCTAATTATGTGCAAACTGGTAAAAAGTAAAAACTACGAATTTGAAGTACATTTTTTCAGTTGTTTGTTATGAAATCAAAACTTTTTTTAAATTGAAGCTTCAACTCCAGACATTGGACTAACTCCTTGAATTTTTTTTTTTTTTAGAAAAATGTAAAAATTTTTGTAAAATTTTTTGACTATTAACCCAAAAATAGGTATTTTTGAAATATATATAGAGTTTCAAAATATTACCAGGTGAGATCGGGTAAATCAGTTTTTACAGTAAATAACTACGGGATTTCAGCTTGTGGCTTCCAAAAAACATTTTCAATAATTCCCACTGGCAAATCAAAATATGATGCAAACGCAATTGCTAACACTTGTTCATAGTTTTGGTTTTTGTTTTGTCTTTATTTTCGTTACATTGATTTTGTAATTGCTGTTGTAAGTATATCAAAAGCTTATTTTAATGATCATGTATATAAGAGTGAAATGAAAAGTGAAAAAGTACAATGATAAGACAAATTGTAGAAAACTCTTTAAATTGCAATAAAAGTTTCCGGTTTGTGAAAAATTCATCGTCTAAATACAAACGCATTATATTTAACAAAAAATTCCTACTTTTACTTTATTCTACAAATTATAGAAACAGGTAATCTCAATATTACAAATTGTGGCATAACTTTTTCTAGTTCAACATACTTAAAAAATCTTAACCCTGTTACGTTTTAAAATTTTGATTTTCCGTCCACTCTAACGTAAAATCCCAAATATAAATGATAAAAAAATACTATCAAAGTCTTACTTTGTGATGTCCTACTTCTGATTGTTGATCAAGCGATGCCAGACTTTGGAAACTCTAACGATGGACGAAGAATTGATAGAACGAGTGCATGTGATACTTATTGTTGTATCCTGTGGACATGAGATTAAAGTTTACAAACTGTGCTGACAAACATGGCCAGATATTTCGTTGAGCTCTACCCGTGGTTTTACATTCCAATTCATTTCATTTCATTTCATTTCATTTCATTTCATTTCATTTCATTTCATTTCATTTCATTTCATTTCATTTCATTTCATTTCATTTCATTTCATTTCATTTCATTTCATTTCATTTCATTTCATTTCATTTCATTTCATTTCATTTCATTTCATTTCATTTCATTCCATTTCATTTCATTTCATTTCATTTCATTTCATTTCACTTCATTTATTCAGTCAATGGAATACAAAAGTTCCTTACAGACTATAACTTAAATTAGAAATTAATAAATAAATTAAATAAATATGTCTAATTTTATATTTTAAATTAAATAACTCAAAGAGAAACATCTTAAAATTTTCTTTTGAAGTGCAATATTCAATAGTGCGAATCAAATTTTTTTAACGGCCGTTTCATTTACGATATTTAATTTACTGTTTATTGCATAATTAGTGCGATGGTACGATACATTAAATAACGTAACATTCTGGGAGGGACATAAACAGATATCTGCGAGATCAGTCATGACAATCAATACCACAAGTAATTAAATCAAATATAAACAATAAGCTTTGAAATCGACGCCTATATTCTAAAGTCTCAAGACCATGAAGCAAGCCTTTAGCTTAGGTTGGGTTAAGTTGGATGGGTAGCCCGCTAGAAGGCGGGTACACTCGGAGGCCATATGGCCTATTGCGATACCCTTTCGAAAGAGCCGGAAAGGTAGGAAAAGAGATTAAAAAGTACAGATATATAGTGTAAGGGGTATGGAAAATGGAAATGAAAAGAACATGTGAAAATGGCCCCTTCGTCCGTTATGCGTCCCTCCTGAACCAGCCATATTCCCTCAAGAAGTCCGCAGGGTCGCCGCGTGGAATGTCTACTATGAAGCCCAGGTTATGAAAGAATCTTTGCCCTAGATATATAAAGCGCCGCTCATTCATTCCTGCATATTTACACAGCAAATGTTGACGTGACTCCTCCATGTCCATACCCATACAGCTCCTATAGAAGTCAACTCTCGGGACACCTATGCGTCCAGCCATCCGCCCTATTACACAGTGCCCAGTAAGTACTCCAATAAGTAGGCTGATTATCCCTTTGCCAATACCAAAGAGTGATTTCGTTCTCCTTGGATTAGGCAAGGGTCATAGGATCTGGGATATTCTGCGTCCACCTTGTCCTTAATTGAAGATCAGCTTCCCCTTGAATCTGATTAGACAGCTCTGATAGAGGAATTCAAATATCAGTGTCCACCGTCCCGCACAAAGAATCTGAGCCTTTCCGCGCATACTCGTCAGCCAGCTCGTTTCCCTTGTCCCCACTATGTCCTGGAACCCATATCAGCCTCGCGGTGTACTGCCGGATCCAGTCGAGCGACCTGATACATTCCCTCGATTTCAGAGATTTGAGAGCAGCAAGACTGTCTACGAAAATATCGATGGTCGTTGGATCCATATCCCGTTCCAGAACTATTTTCGTTGCAATGGAATCTGCGAGTTACCAGAATGTCAAGTTGCTCTGAGTAGACCCCTGAACCTGTACCCTCTTCCGTCTTCGAACCGTCGGTATTCACTGAGATCGCAGCCCTGTCTATGATAGAGTTTGCGGCCCACTCTCCCTTAGTAGGTATTTGGATCATAAAAGTATCCCCAAAGTTCATCACCGGTAACATATAATCGGTTTCCCGAACTATTTGTGTCCCGCACACCGTCCGCAGTATTGTGTCCCCAAGAGCTTTGTTCCAGCTTAAACGAAAAGCCGCTTTCGTGGCCGTGTCTTGATGAAAATGTCAATAGGCATGATGTTCAGCTTTACCTCCTTTAGCTTCATATGAGGGTAAGGGATCAACAAAATTAATTGACGAGAGAGCGTATTTAAGAACTACACGTTGCACTCGCTCAATGCGAGAGATGTGTTTCCCACAATGTGGACTCCACACGAAAGCAGCATACTCTAATTTTGATCTAACATAAGATGTGTAGATCAATTTTAATGCGTTAGGATTAGAAAAATCAAGGCAATTTCTCCTAATAAATGCAAGGACTTTATAAACTTTCGGTATTATATAATTTATATAAGGAATGAAAGACAACGTAGAGTCAAAAACAACTCCCAGATCAGTAATTATATCAATAGTAGTTAAATTGGGAGCACATAAACTAAAAAAAGGCGGTATCGGATTGCGAGATCTAGAAAAAAGACATGACGACATTTTGAGAAATTTAAAACAGATTATCAAAAAAGCACTAATCGTGAAGATTAATTAAATAATTTTTTAAGTTTTATATATCAATAAAGGAGGAGATCTAAGAGTATATTTTTAAATCATCAACATAAAGCAAAAAGATTGTCTTAGTAAAACACTTAGAGACATCATTTATAAACAAGAATGGACCCAAAACACTGCCCTGAGGAACGTCTGAGGTTTCAACATATGGGAACGATTCAAAATCCTCAACTAACACTCTGCAAATTCTATTAGATATGTATGATCTTATCCACATAGAGGCTTTAGAAAAGTCAGTATAAACAACATCAACTTGGCTACCGTGTCCCAATCCAGATATACAATACTGGTCGTAGTAGACCTACCAGAAAAGAATCCATGCTGATAAGAAGAAATAATAGTTCTTATTTTTTCTAAATAACATGTTAGAAACACCTGATAATTTACACATCGGCCTATAACCAGTAACTTCATCTTTATTACCATTTGGCAATGAAAATTCCTTCTTTTAATGATAAATTAAAAATATGCTTAAGTGCAACCGCGCAAAGAGTACATGTTTTCAAAAAGTGGGAATGTAAACCATCTAGAACTAATTTAAAATTAACCGCATAATTCTATTAAAAACATCATCCACCGAGATTTCAATGATACCAATGTCTAGTATGTCAAATGAATTTGAGTATCTAGCTGTATGAATCATTGAAGAATAAAAATTTGAGCTGAAAAAAATGGCAAACATATTTACAACGTCACTACTAGATTTAGAAACAGAGCCATCATATTTCATGATATGTAGTTGGAATATCTGAAACATGTTTTTTAATGTAGGACTAGGTTTAATTTCACATTCTTTTTGTAAGATAAATTGTTTATATAAAAATTTATTTTGAAAGTTGAGTTCTCTTTGATAGTGAATGCACTTCTCATTATCTTCTGAATTACCAGATTTAACAAAACACTTATGAAACTTGTATCGCAGATTTTTAAGCTGTTTTAGACCCCTCGTATTTAGAAATATATTATTACATGATGATGTTTATTGACCCAAAAAAATCGTAATCCAGACAAACACCACTAAGTACTGAATTAAGCACTTCAAAACAACAATGATGAAAATTGAAGTTAACGGAATTTAAAAAAAGAGAATTTTTAAAAAACTTGTTAGAATCAATTTCAATAGTTAAGGGAAAATGCAGTAAATTAGATGGAGAAATTGGCAACATATTCGCATACAGTGAAAACTTACAGTCATGTGGAACAAAGATTAAATCCAAAAAATTATTTGATTTATTACAAATATGATTAACGTACCCCAAACTCAAAATTATTAAACTATCTATGAAAGTCTTTAACTTTATTAACATTACTACGTAACAATTCATAACTATCACCAATTTGTGACCACAAAACATTTTTAAGGTTAAAATCATCCAAAACACAGTCTAGAGAGAGTTAACAGACAAATTCGCATCTAGAAATACTAAATTTGATACATGGGCCTCATATAATTCATCAGAAATGTCTGGTGGAATATATGAAATACCAACGAAAACAATTTAATTAAAACCTCAATACATAAATTCCTTATTCACGGGCCAGAAATAGTATCACATGCGTTATTTCCAATTGGCCGACTATTTGAGGAAGCTTAAGAAGCTCGAAACAAAGATTTTAAATATTATAGAGAACATTATGAGCATAATTGCAGTCGGGAGAAGTCGAGTGAAAACATATTTAATAGGTTTCTACTTACGTTAGATCAATTACTTACCGACAAAAGTAAAAGTTATAAGAAAAAAATTCGTCATATATCACAGAAGGCATTAGATTTAATAATTTTGCCCAACACAACAGGTGATGATGAATATGAAGATGATGACTATGAAAGTGATAATGATTATGATCATTATGAAATAAGATGTAATTGTGATTACAATAACGAAAATTTTGTTGATATGGAGCAAAATTATGATTATAATTATTAATTATAACTTGCAGTTTCCAGTTATCGAAATTCGAGTGCAAATTCTAGGAAATTTTATTTTTTCATTAAATAAAAACCCTAAAGGTATGCTAATCAATTATAGCCAATTCGCAAATCAACACAAAAAAAACAAATTTATTTTTATCACAAACACATTAATAAATTTAATAAACACACACATAGCATTGAATAATATTATGTATGTGTTAGTAGCAATTTCAAGTGCAATTTACTCAGAATAAAGGAAAAAATTTAAAAATACGCAAATCTGCAAATCCGCTATATAGAAATACCTTTCAAATAATATACGTCCGGTCAAAATCGGGATAAAACTGTAGAACAAAACATCATTCACAATAAATCGCCTAGCCTATTAATATTATAGATTAATTATAAATAAATAATATATATATATATATATATATATATATATATATGCACACCCCATAGTTTGGGGACAGAAAATTTCATTGATTTTTTTTACATAATATTAAAGCTAATGACATATTTTCCCGATTTCAACCGATATTTCATTATAAATTTGACTAAATCGGTGTATAAATCAAGTTAGGTATAGTGCCTATTGTATGGGGACATTAATATACGTTAAGTATATTTTGGGGACAGGTCCCTAAAAACAATGCTACGTATATGAAAATTATTGTTGCCATATGTTCTAGTTATTTGTAGATGCGTTGAATTGTATTCAGCCATCGGCTTTGTAGTTATCATATATTTTAAAATAACGCATAAAATATGAAAGAACAAAATAGCAGGGGTGCACGTAATAAGTTTTTTTTTTGATAAACTGTATTTATTGAGGACAGTCCCCAAACTTTTCGTACATGTATGACATACATATACATGACATATACATTGTATGTATATAATACATATCTTTTCAGTAATTGGAAATGTTACCATTTCTTTAAAAATAAACAATATTCATATACTAAATTAAGGATTTAAACCCTTAGAAATTTAGATGGTCCCATTAAATGTCATTGTGGAAGACGGTACGTTAGTTTTATAATGGGAATAACAATTAGCAAATATTGTTTACTATATTTGTTTGGCTGAATTTCAGTGATATCCCAGACGACTTATTTCATCTTGCGAAAACCAGAAGAATGTTTACATATCTTGCCTGGAGTGAAAGGCCACATTTTCCAAGCCATTCGGTAGGCTCATCATCACCGAACACACAAGGCTAATCATACACTTAACTGTTTACAATTCGCACATCTGCCATTAAACATAATGAAAGTGTTTATCTTGACGCTTGAAAGAAAATATTTGGTTCAATTGCAAATGTATAGTTCTAGGTGCTCTATTGCTATCCTCTAAAGTATGGGATGACCAGGCTCTATGGAATGTTGATTATTGTCAAATTTTGGAAACGTATGTCCATGCAATTGGAAATGTATGGTATAAGGTGATACATATATTACTATCCTCTAAGTATGAGATGACCAGGCTGTATGAAATGTTGATTATTGCCAAATTTTAGAAGATGTGAATTAACTGGAACGCCAATTCCTGGAGCTGTTGCAATTCAATATTAATGTCCCTTCTTCGGTTTATGCAAAGTATTATTTCAATTTACGCACTTTAGCTGAGGCCAATGAACTATCATTCCCAACACAACCATTGTGTAGTAGGGTAATGCAAGAAAATGTTACCGCTGAGGCCTTGAAAAAATGGCATCGAGAATGGCATCTAAGAACAATATAAGCCAGGAAGGACCCAGAAGAAGTGTTGCTATTTTATCGTGATTTTTATTAGTTAATTAAAAGAACAAAAATTAAGATAAGGTTCAATTTCAATACAAAGTTATGGTTTGCTGCAAACTATTACAAAAGGAAATCAATGGCCAAAATATTGCCTCAAAAAAATTGTAGCGTTTGATAAGCAAAATAAGGATTGTGTTTACTTTAGGGTAATTGCGGGGATATGAATTATATTTTACGTACAAAGCTACATGTCTATGTAAAAAAATAATCTTTCTATTTTTAACTTGTAATCTATCTGTAGCTTTATGGTTAAAGCCAGTTTTAACAAGAGATATGTTTATAAATATTTCATCGATCTTCTAAATGATATTGGATTTTTGCGAATGCCGATAACATTCCCCTTTTATTAATTCCCCAAGCATTTTATAAAATCATTTCGAAACATTTCAATAGCTTTTTAAAACAGATTTTATATGAAAATTTGGTTAGTTAAAAACTAATGTTATGAATAGAGCGGTTAGTTTTCATATTGTTTTAAAATTAACCTAACAGTTATATTACAAAATTTATATTAGAAAACATACTCGTAACTATTTATCAAAAACTCTGATTAAAAATAATATTTAAATTCACGCTATTATGCCCAAGTAAACAATAAGTTTATGAATAACTATAGTTTTCGAGTAGTAAAGTCAAATAACACCAATTAAAAAACAAGTAAGAAAATTATAGTCGGTCAAGACCGACTATACGATACCATATACCATGGTTTGCTATCTATTAGGTCCAACTAATTGGATATAGAAAATAAACATAAACCAAATTACCAGTTGAATTAAATAAAAAATAAATAAATAAATAAACAAATTTGAGTGGCATTGTTATTGATTTCTTTGGCTACAGATATGCAAAAGTTCATATCGGATGCTATATTTATATGGGGACCAGGTCGAAAAATGGACCAATCATGACCATATTTGCTAAAGTTACTTCTATTTTGCAAAAAGATATAAAAACCAAATTGGAGAAGCATCAGAGCATATGGGGCCTATGACTAAGAGTTGTTCTATAGGGATTATTTTCGGACTACTGATTAATGGATGTAATAATCACATGCAAACCCAATTCGACTGAGATCTATATGATAATTTGGATCTTATGGCATTTTATATCGATTTCATAGGGGTCATTTGTATGGGGACTAAGTCTGAACATGGACCGATTCTCACCAATTTCAATAGCGTTCATCCTATGGCCGATAAAAGCTTATATACGCAATTTCATAAATATATATTCATATTTGCGACCTGTAGTTTGATTACAAGCTTTACAAGGACACACAGACGGCCGAACGGACATCTCTAAATCGACTAAGAAAGTGATTCTGAGTCGATCGGTATAATAAAAGATGGGTCTAGGTCAAATATTTTTGGCAGTTACAAACAGTAGCACAAAGTCATTATACCCAGACCACATAGTGGTATAGGGTATAATAAACGTAATGAAGTAAATTCGTTTGTCTTCTTTTTACATCTTAATTTGGCTGCTATTTAAATATATAACTAAATATTGTTTTAAACCTTCTTTTGATCTTTTGTGTATATTTACAAAAAAAATCTTTAATATGAATTTATGTGATGATTATAGTTAAATTTTAAGTAGAATTTAAGGAACGCAAATCAAAGATTTGTTGTAACCAATATTGAAGTCTTTCGAAGTGAGTCAAAAATCGCAGATCGGAAATATTTCCTGTCCGTATTTCTATAAGAAGCTTCCTTAAAAACAAAAACTAACCATTAATAATGAGAATTTCTTAATTTAGTTTGCTTTTGATTTTGTTCATCTTTTGTAATAAACTAAAAAGATTTAAAAGTACAGTGGAATAAAAAGTACAACCACTTTATATAAGTAGATATTTTGGTCATAGAACATACTTAACTTGGTAACTAACATTTGCATTTGAATAGAAACTTGAAAGAAACAAGTTAACGTTTCTTATTAACTTTATAACAGGAGATATTAAAAAAGGGCAGTTTCAAGTTTTTGAAGAGAAATACGATTTATGTAAGTAATATTATATATATATATAAAAATTTTAATAATTAATTTTATAATTAATATTCAAAATTGATGTATCTTAATTGACAATTTCAACTGAAGCGCCAATAAAGTTAATTATTTAAATATGCTCAGAATAAATTTAAAATTGAATGTTTTAATTGAAATGTCAATTTAATTCTTGTTTTTAATTTAAATTATTTCTACACAAAATAAAAAAAAAATTTCCAGAAAAATATAAAAAAACTTTCAAACTCGTTCTGTTGTCATAGTTTGACATGAAATATACTACAATTGAAAGTTATTCAACACAAAAAACAATTCCGCCTGGTTTTCAATATGTCATTTTCAATGTCAGTTGTTGTCATTTATTGGCAGTTATATAAAAACGGTGTCATTTGCAACGCGTGGCAACATTTGACATCAAAATATTGATATTTATAAAACACAGGCACAGATTTTAAAGTTTATAAAGATTTTTCAATTTATATTTATTTGCAAAGGATTAGCTACAAACATAACATTTTAATGAACACATAAAAATTTAATTAGTTTAAGTATTTAATAGAGGCGATTTCCAAAAAAAATTTCAGTCGTCAAAATAAAATTAATTTAAATTTTACATTAACAATAACAAAAGCTAAACATTTTAAGGGACAAATGAAACTTGAATATATACAAGTTCTAAATTGAGATCAGAGTTTCATAAGAATTTGATATTACAAAATTATTATATACATTACAAGAATAGAGTTCAGTGTTCTTCACAATTTGCAACAATATTATATTGAATTTATATTATTAAAAGTATATATCGACATTTTAATTCTGTTAAACGGTTTTAATATTTTGTACACATATGTAGAAATTATTCATTTTATATTTAGTTTTAAAAAATTCTAGATGTGTTCTATAAAATATAAATTTAAATGGTGTTGATAAGTAAAATTAAATTTAAGGTTTTATTGAATATTTTTAATAATACCATTTAACAAAAACTTTTTTAAATCGTTAAATGCACGTATGTACATTCTTTATGGAATGTAAGTGCAAACTATAATTAAAAGCAACAGCTTTTTTTCATGAGCTACCGATACATTGTTTTGAAAATAAAGAAAATATATAGTTTAATATACAGCAATGATATAAAATTAAAATTTTATGAATTTGTATCAGGTGGCTGTTATTAAAACAAAATTGCACTATTTTGTAAATAAAAAATTTGATTAATTTTATAAATTAGTTATAATTTTTCAACTTTCTTTTAGAAACAAAAAAAAAATTATTACAAATACCCAAATAACATAAAGTAAAAGGTAAGGTATGCTGTTGTAAAGTCTCTGTTGGAGTTTAATTTTTATTTTATCATCGGCAATTTAAAAATATCCTGAAAATAAATAATATAATAATTGTGATTTGTATATAATTTCAGTTGACTTACAGGAGAATTGATTCATTTATATCTCCTTTGGTTGTCAATCCAAGTTTTAATTTGTTGAGGAGTCCTTTTCTTCAGGATGGAGTATTTGTGGGTAGCACTTTGACATTGCGCCAGACTAGGGAGTTTTTCTAAATCTTTTAAATTCCCAAACATGGAACAAATGGCATCCCTTTCTTCGTTGGTCCATCTACATCGTTTCGTTTTACCAAAGGGAGATGCTAAATAAAAAAAAAAATAATTTTTCTTGGTAAAAAAATTAATTATCATTATATAAATTTGTTTTATCATTATATTATAATAATCAATTTATTATAATAATCAATTTATTATAATAATCAATTTATTTATAATATAACATATTTATCATTTTGTATATAAATAACAACCAAAACATTAATTATATAAAAAGTTGGATATATATATATATATATTATATTTGAAATGATATTGTGTTAATTTTATATGAAATTGATTTAATATAAAATGCTTATTAATGTAAATTATATTTATTTAATAATTTTTATTTTTAAATTATTCTTTTAAACGAATTAAAATTTAAAGAAATGTGTATTGCAGTTTATAAACAATTTTAGTATTATGCAATTTCTTATTGAAATTCAATAATTATTAATCGAGATTGAAAATAGGATTCAAACATCCCTGTTCTGACTTTCACATTCACATGGAATAAAATCATTTAACACATTTTTTTTGCTCTAGCCTTCACTTCTACATATATTTAACTCGTTGTTTTCGACCAGAATAACCTAAGTGAAAGTAATTAGAGTGTATTGAGTGTAGTTGAGTCAGAACATAAACGTATTTGAAATCCAGACAGAAAGGTTTTATTAAATTTATTTAATTTGTTTAGACTTTTTTGGATTTGGTTTGAAAATTAAGAACTAGCAGAAAATGCTACTTTTAGAAATGCTTTACTAAAATATTTTCCTTCATACTTACTACTTCTACGTTTTCTACTTGAAGATAAATTTTTTCTCTCTGTTAGCCAATCTTCTTCATCATCACTTTTATCCTCTTCTATATGATCACCTTTGTCATTTAGATCTTGTTTTCCATTTTCTTCATATATGTCCACAATTTCCTTTTCAATTGTATGAGTATCATCAGCTGCAACCAATTCATCATCGTCATCATCCTCATCCTCCTTTTCATTCCCTATAGCTGCCATTAAAATCTTTGAAACACATGTTATTTCCGCAATTGGTATTGACATTCTATATATATTTTTGTGGATATCTTTGTGGTGCCCCATGAAATTGGCAAGCCTATCCACCGCTGCCTCTTCAATATTTAAAAGTGAAGTGTAAGTAGCGATGTGTTTTCTTAACATTGTTCCTCGTAAGCTTTCAGGAATTTGTGCTCCACATTCCTCAGAAAACTTTCTTAACAACGGACAAGCTCTGTAATACTGTTTTGACAGTTTTGATGTGCCCGGTTTGCTAAAAATAAATTGATTTTCCTTAGGTATACCAGCATTTGTTCGGAATTTCAAAATTAAGTCAATAGCTTTTATAGAAATTGGGCTCAACAACACGCTCACTGTGCGCCCGAGTTTGCCACGTAGTGTTATTCGTACATATTGCTTTGCAAAGACTATTGATTCTTCGGACACATTTTCTAATATATCTTTTTCTATATTATCCGTTATATTTTCTTTATTACAATAGTTGTCAATTGTCAGCCGTTCTATCTCACCCGCCCGTCTACGGTTAAAAATTTGAATGAAGATTAATGTTGACTGAACCAGCTCTGTCCAAGACAAATGATGAAATGATTTAGATAATTTTTCCAAAGAATTAAGCATTTTGTTTTTTAAGTACGTATATAATTTTTTTATATCTTCCTTAGATGGCAGCACAACTTTTTTTATCCGTTTTTGGTTTGTTTGATCCTCCAGTGCTTTTTTGTGTATTAAAGTTGGCACTTCTTCTTCCCACAAAATCAAAAAATTGTCTAGGTCTTTCTTTAAGTCTTCACAGTCACTTTTTATAAATTCTGCTCTTTGTTTCTTACCACACTTCTTAATTAAAGAAGTTAAACTTTGTGCTACCGCAGGTGTTTTGAACCACATTTGGTTGCTATCCCAATTAGAAACCGTGCGCAAAGCTGTAATACATATATCAAAATAGCATGGTTTATAAATTTGGTTTAAATAAATTATATCCGGGTCCAGTTTATTAATTTCAATTTTGAACCGGCCTAACAATCGCAGACTCGCTCTTATCATGTCATGCTGGTGAGGTGAAGAATATTTTTCTGACAATTTGTTTCCAAATTTGATAACCAGCTCATCATAACGAATTGATTTCGATATTTCATCATTTCTTAAAACTGGAAATATTTTGGTTTTAAGCAGTTCGTTTGCAGCCGAATGAATATACTGTGTTAATCTTCGTCCATCAATTAAATTACACCGTTCATTTTTTTTGCCACCGCATTTACTTAAATGAATACGAAGTGTTTGTTTAGAAAAAAATCCATGACAAAGTTTACAGCAAGCATAATCATCGACATTGTTTTTGGATTTTTTTTGCTGCTGCCGACTTACAATCAAAATTCCGCTATTGAGATCTTCAGAAGTATTATGAAGAAAGTCACCCTTTTTCCTCAGTTCATCTAAAATTTTTAAACGTTCTTTGCTGTTTTTTGGTAAACCAAATGCCATTTTCATTTGCTTTTCATTTTTGTGTTTAAGGAAAAAGTGCCGCGGTAGTTTACATTGTAGTGTTTTGCAAAATATACAAAAATGTTGTTTTGATTTATTGCTTGCATAAGGCACCGTTAAAGGTGCAATATTTAAAGGATTTTGTATAACCTCAATGCTTGTTTCATTTACAGGTAAACTTTTGGGTGTAGATTTGTTACCAATATCTGTAATGGTTTCCGCTGTAGAGTTTGGGAAGTATTCTGATGCAGAACTTTCTTGTACTTGTATTGAGCTTATATCAGTACAATTAACTTTTTCAAAACATATTTCAGTGCTTAGTAGGCTGGTACTATTGTGTTTAGTGTTATATAAATCGTTGAGTGTTGTATCTGAAGACATAACATTTTCGTTACTATCATCGTAAATACAATTTAAACTTATGTCGCTCTGTTGAGACATGTTAAATTTTGTATTGACAATAATATCACTTAAAAGATTTGTACTTGGCTCTAAAAAGCTGGTCACTTCTTCATCGGCAGCAATTGATTCCATCAACTGATTTGTACTTAGTTCTAAAAAACTGGTGACTTCTTCATCGGCAGCAATTGATTCCATAAAATTTTCAAAAAATGGTTCTGTACAATTACTGTCGGCATTCGAGTTTGGCGAGTTTTTGTTATTTGAATGTTCGGACTCAATAGGTAAAGTTTCTAATGGATACACATAACTTATTGTAAGTTCTTTTGTAATATTTTCAGTTTTATGGATTTGGTCTATTGTGATCAATTTTTCAGAAAATGGCACTAAACAATTACCATCTGATTTAGATAAGATCATGAGACTATTGCGACACTGCGATTTCAATTTAGGTGGAGATATACTTGTGAGAAGCGGTTCTGTTACAATTGTTTTCTTGGAAGACATTGTGGAATTTTTGTTTTTAAAAACTGGTACAGCCTCATTATTTAAAATTGGCAATGAAGATATTTCGTGTTCAAACGAAGTAATTATATTGGATTTCAAATTTGGCAACGCTTTATTGTCGGAAGGAGGCTTGTGAGGTGATAATATTAAATTAGTTTGAGAAGTATTGTTTATTGTTGAAAGGAACTTTTCTTCAATATGTTTAGAAGGCGTCGATTTGTCACAAGAAGAGTTAGAGCATATCAAAGAACTCTTAATTTTTGAAGGAAGCTGTTCTCCGAGAGAAAAAGTTTGAGTAGAAGGAGTATTTTTTGGTGTTATATTATGTTTTGCAGAATTCAGATTACAAGATGACGAATTGGTCACTGAGGTGGTTCTTTGTTCCTTAGTTTTATTCAATGTCTTTTTAAGAACATTTCTTGGAGGCTTGGAATGTGAAGATGTTTTTGGGAATGAACTTGCACTTTGTTCTTCCTTTATTTTTTTTTATGTCAAGAAGAAGCGATTTGTCATCTAAAAAAATTTTTTAATTAATTTATATCATTTAGCATAAAAAAAATTGTTTAAATGTTAAAATAAATATAAAACAAGTAGCAAGGTTGGGTATCGTTATCGCTAAAATACCACTACTGATTCAAAATCGTTTCAACTTCACTATCGTTACGGCTAAAATTATCACCAATTAACGCAAACTACCATTATTTTTACAATGTTGTGTGGTAGAGAAGAAGAAAGCATATATTATTCTAAAAATTATAACTGCTATGTGAATATTTTTAACCAGACCAGTTTCTGGCATTAAGCCTTCAACAGTGATTAATTATATTAAACATTGTAATAACTAGGTGATTGTGTGGCGCCTAGGCGCCCGTTAATTTTTTTTCATTTCAGAATCTTCCTATATTTTATATATGTATTTTTAAAAAGTAAATTTCAATGTTTTTAAAACTTCTTAAAAAAAATCGAAAAACAGATTTAAAAAATACAAAACAAAAACTTCGATTTTCAAATGAAGTTTTGTAAAAGGTCCTTTTATGTATATTTTCGCAAAAGTTTGCCAGTAGCCAACCTTTGCTTTATACTTTCTGCTTCTATACATAAGGAGTTTTTCATATTATATGATTTAAAAAAAAAATATTTTATTATGACAGAAACTGGGTAATTTTAGTCTTATTAATTCCCTGTTTCCATAACACAATTCGCCACAGACAAACGAAAATTTGTATGAAGAACAAAAACAAAATAGACACAAATTTTCGTTCGTCTGTGATGAATTGTGTTATGGAAACAGGGTATAAGACAAACTATAAATATGTATCTTTTTAATAATTTAATTTATGTTTTATGACTTTTTAAAATGCATCAAAATAAATAAACTTATTCAACTAAAAAAAATTTTTAAACCTTTCGGACAAAAAAAAAAAAAAATTCTACGGGTATAACGAACTTAGTCTATAACGAACTAATTTGGCCGGTCCCGCCGAGTTCGTTGTAACCGAACCCCATTTTATTGTAGAAAAAATAGAATAGAATAGAAAAAAAAAAAACGTTTTAGAGCAATGTTGATAAAAGTTTCTTAAGGGGGGGATTTTTAAAAGTTAAAAAAGTCGTACTTTCATAATTTTTTTTGAAGATATGAATAATGTTGAATTATTTATTTCATATACATGTTATAGCATAACATTTGAAGAATCTTAAAAAAAGTTTTCAATTAAAAATTTTAATAAATAAATCCGTGACAGCGAATCTCGGGAGGCGTTGTTGTTTTGCGGTGAACATCATAACTCGTTACCGGATCATGTGAAATAAAAAAGTCGAAATGCGTTTAAAATGTGCCATGTTTCTTGAGGTAGTGACGATAAGTTTTTTTATTTTTTTTTTTTTGTTTTTTTGTATCATTTTGAAGTGAAAAACACGATTTTTGCTATTAAATTTCGGGAATTTGTTGTTAAGAATGGGAAAGAAAATGGAATTAAAAAAAACCCCTTCGTGGTTACCTGATGATTTATGTGTAGATATAGTGTATAAAATTTCAAAAGAATCGGTCAAGTAGATTTTGAGTTATGATGTTCATGGGTTCGAACATTTATTTGCGAGAAAATCCGTTTAAAGTTTTTTAAAAACTGATTTATATACTATATACCGTATGAGGCCGGTCGCTGGAAACGTTGTATCTATTTAAGTTTTGGTCTGATTTACTTAAAATTTTGATACAACACTCTCGACATGTTGTGCATTCAGAAAGAGAAATGCAAAAAATGGTTTTAAAATCTACCACCCCTGAAGGAAGTGCAAACACCAATACACCTACACAAAAGAGAAAAAAATATTTCATATTTCATCATATATGTAAACTGAAAAAAGAGCACCACATTTTTTGCAAAGTTATCAATAAATCAAAAAAAAAAAAAATATATATAAGGGTGTATTAGTTTTGCTTAAATAAAAACTTATTATTCCAAATCGCCTTTAATTCTTCCATTATAATTGCAATAAATTATTTTAATTAAAATCTTTAATATACCTATTTACGTAATTTATGTTTGTCTAAATTTTTGAAAGAAAATTATGCAAAAATTAATATTATGAGTGAAAAAAAATTATATTCTCACCTCTCTTCTGAAATTACAATGTAACTTAATTATGCAAAGTTAGAATAATTTAAATTTTAAACTTAATATTGCACTATTTTTCCAAGTGCTTTTCAATACATAGCTTTTAACGAAATCATACGTTGGACAAAAACAAAATCCACATTGAAGATCTCTTTTTTCTCAAATATTTATCAAAAAAAGCATACTCTTTGGTAAGTGCTGGTCATCAGAGAAACTGAGCGAAAGCACTCCTAACAATACAAAACAATTTTGACATGAAAAACAAAAGAGACAAACGGAAAAGTTTAGTTTGATAAAAGAAGTATGTATGCATATCGGACGATGTTAAATGAGAAAAATAAATATGTTTAAAATTTCGTTCTTTACTTTTTTTTTGCAGAATTTTTTCATTGACCAACAAAGGGAATTTTAAAAAGAATTTGAATAGCTATTAGTTTTTTTTGATGCATTTTTTGCATTCAACTTATTCCATATGTAACACGAAATCTGCATATGTTTTGTCATTAGCAGTGCTGCCAATTTTGACAACTTATTGCAATTTAGACGATTTTTCAATTTTTTAAAATGATTTGGTAAAATGATGACTGAAGATTTTAAATTTTCAGTAGAATAAAAATTAGGTTTTCAAGGGTTAACACTTAATGGGTTGTTTATCAAAAATTGATAGTATTTGTTCAGTGTAAATGTAAATTACAAAATATGTATAGATTTAATTCTGGGTCAAGTCGTTTCAAAACAGAAATACCTTGAATAGCATCTCCATTTAAGTTTTAATTACGGCGATACTTTAAACCTGTATTATATGTTTCAGATATAGATACATATCAATAAAATTATTTAGTTGATTGCTGTGTTAATTTTTTTTCGTTGAAATATCATCCTAATACATTTTTATATGCATATAGAAATAACCAATGCTGTAATAATATTCGTAATATGAAAGATATAAATAAATTTTATTGTTTCCATTTGTAATATTTTTTCGAGTTTTATAAGCGCTAAAATTTTCTTGACAATTTGTTGTGTTAAAAATGACGATTTTGGCGATTTAGTTTCCAAAGTTGTCGATTTTCAGAAGATTTTATTAGCAGCACTGGTCGGTAACAAATAGAGAAAATTGTGTGTGGGTTTGTATAAAATGAGAAAGATTAAATTTTGTTTGTGCAGTTCGCATAGCTTTGTAGGGAGTGTTATGTGTGTGTATTATTTCAGCGTTACAGAATCAGTCAGTCAGTCAGTGAGTCAGGGATCAGCGTAAATATATTTAAGAAGATTGTTATGTTATAATTGATTAGATTGTTTCTATATTTGAAACAAGGGCGGCGGCCATGAGGTTTAAACCTGCGTCTAATCTCACATACACTCGTACTTGGACTTTTTTAAATAAAAATAAAATTACCCAATACTCGGTAAGCTATGTATGTTAACTTGAATATTAAAAATGTTTTGGTCGCAGTTCTATCACACTAGTAAGCATTTCAGAAATGGTCAATTCTCTGAACACATTTATCGAATTTACAACGACACGCAAACTAAAAACTTACAAAATGAAGGTGTAAAACTTCTAAATCCTAACCATACTGAGTTTTGTCATTAATAAACATTAGAGGCGTGGGGGAATTTTAAAAATTTGTTCCGAGTCTTTTTAACAATTTTTAATAAGAGACACATTAATTACGCAGGCCCCTCCTCCGTAATATTTCAGAACTAATCTCCTCTAGACGAATTAATGCAAATACCTTAAACTTTAGTGCACTTTTAGTATTAAATAATAAAATTTAATGTAATTAATCAAAACAAAGTAAGTGCTAGACGCAGCACTCAAAAATGCAGAAAATATAAACTTTAAAGAGTACCACACTTGGTTTACTCTAGGGATGTGTATTGTACCTGCCTTTAACTTATTAAAATAAACTAGCAGAAACCAGCCTTCGAAATTCGAGAGCAAATTCTAGGAAATTTTATTTGTGACTTTTTAAATAAAATTTATTAAAATTCGTTATAAATATTTGAAAATTTTTATATATAATAATATAAGAGACACCTAAGGTATGCAAATCAATTTTAAGCAATTAAAAATTCGACACATTAACTAATTTAATAAACACACACATAGCATTGTATAATTTTATGTATGTGTTAGTAGCAACTTTAAGTGCAATTTAAAGGCAAAAATTTAAAAATCTGTAAGTCTGATGAACTGCTAAAAAGAAATACCTCTCAAAAAAATACCTTTTGTTAAAATTGGGGTAAAACTGAAGCTTTACCATCGGTCAAAAGAAATCGCCATACCTATTAATATTATAGATAGATATGTACCAATTAAAGCTACTGTTTTTAAATTTTCAACTGCGTTCGCATTATATCTGAATTGTATTTAGGTATTTTTTTAAATTTTTATGAAATTATACTCGTTACATTTCTGAAGGTACATATAAGTCACATATGTGCAGCTGGCTCCATTTGGCCAAAATCCTTCAAAGAAAATATAGAATACTCACAAAATGTACTGAAACTAATTTCAAAAAATTTCAAAAATACCTATACTCAGATATACTGCGAACGCAGTTCAAAACTAAAGAACATGAGCTTTTAAATAATATATTTCACATATGGCTCCAATTGGCCAAAGTTCTTTCCAAGATATATGAAATAGTCACAAAATGTACTGAGGCTAATTTCCAAAAAAAAAAAATCATAAAATACCTAAATACAATTCACATATACTGCAAATACAGTTTAAAACTACACAACAGGAGCTTTAATATACGGCACATTTGAGCAGCTGCCTCCATTTGGCCAAAACTCTTCCCAAGATATATAGAAAACTCACAAAATGTACTGAGGCTAATTTCCAAAAAAATTCCATAAACTACCTAAATACAATTCAGATATACTGCCAACGCAGTTCAAAACAACACAACAGGAGCTTTATAATGGCATAAGTCACATATGTGCAGCTGTCTCCATTTCTTCAAAATTCTTCCCAAGATATATAGAATACTCACAAAATTCTATTTAGGTATTTTTTATATTCAATATTTTTCCAATGTAAAGTTTATCATTTTTTTTTAACAATAATATACTTACATACGAGTACGTACTGAAATTATACATACCATTAAAAGAACTTACCATTTTTTGATATAAAAAAAGCTGAGTACTTCCCTCCATTGCATTTGACGGTACAATTCTTCCTGTCTCTATTGTCAATCTTGTTTGAAAATACCACAGAAAATGCATCGTTGTGGTACTTGATTAAGGAATACATGGTTCTGAAAAATGAAAGTTTTATTTTCTGAGGCAAAAAGTAGTTTGTTTTTAATTTTGGTGATTAACTTACATTTAGATTGACTTTTCAAGTTAAATTTGAGAATTGTAACTTTATAAAAGATCAAAGCCCGCAAGGAGTTCTTTCAAATATTCTATAGTTAATATCTCAAGTTTAGGGTTTCCAAACGTTTTCATCACCATTGAAGTTTTAACTGATGGTTGAATAAAACAATATTTACTGGCGCATTATCGAATTTCTCACAAAATGTTGATAAAACTTTTATTGGAGGTGATTTCAATGCAAAACATACTTCTTGGGGTGAGTCTATAGCTAATGCAAATGGAAATTTATTTTATAATTTTTTACAATATAATTCAATATTTTTTAAACGCATTTCTAGTTATATTCCGTCATATCCAAATGGGTCTTCATTTCTGACAATTTTTTAGTGGGTTCTAACTGTATAAATTCTTCAAACCAAAATTTCGAAATTTCTACACTACCATCATTTTCTGATCATTTTCCCATTCATCTTAAAATTGAACTTCAAACCCTTGAGTTTACTTTAAATACACCTCCTACTCTTATTACTTTTAAAAACACAAATTGGGATGCTTTTAAAAATGATGTAAATCAAAGAATATTACAAAACTACCGAACATTAATTAGAAATCTTTCAAATTTAGAAATTAATCAATATATTCAGGAATTTACGGCAACTCTGAACTTGATTGCTAATGAACATTCTGAAAAAATTGATTTGAGGAATCGAAAATTCTTAGTTTCTGATAAAATTAAGAGTTTGTTTAAAATTAAATCTGTTGATGGCATATTTATAGAAAATGAAACTTTGAAATTACAAAAATTGAAAAGCCATTTTTAAACATTTATAACGGTCCATTTCCTAATAGAGATATCTCACAAATTGAAATAAATATTTATAATACTATTTCCAAAATTCGAAATTATCAATATTTATTTAATGAAAATTTTTCTGCTACAAATTCAGAAAATCAAGTCTTCTTACTTTAGCAGAATTAGTAGTTCATTCAATAATATAAAAATTGTTCAATTTGAAAATTATATATAAATACAATATTTATATAAAAGGTTTAATTATTTTCGTATATACTGAATGTACAACAGAATTAAATACATAAATAGTAACAATAGTATCAGTATGTATAAATATATACCGTATGTAATTACATAGTTATCTTTTTTTCCTATTTTCTATACGAATTTGCTTTGTACATTTATTCTTGTATATACTTATTTACTCAAAGATATTAAATATGTTTAAAAGCAACAATGCATATTTACATAGAAATTAGAAGAAAATACTGTAACCTTTTCTGTAAAAATTATGTAGGTTTACTTTATTTAAAAAAAAAATAATTAATTACAAAATATATTCACGACAAAAAAAGAGAAAAACAAGAAACTACATGCAGCATGTAGGGCTCAGTGAATTAGGTAAATAACAAACGATTCAGTTATTGTAAATGATTTAAAAAACATCGCTTAAGAAAATAAGTCTTAAGGCAACTTTTTGAGTATAAGAAAATGCACTTTATTAAGAAAAGGTAATTTTTAGCGAAGAAGTGCTATTTTAAAAAAGTTTTATGAAACAAAAGTTTTGAACAAATTTTACTTTTTAAAGAAAACGTATTTATTTAAGAAGAGGTACCTTTTCACGAAAATTTACTTTCTTCAAGAAAATATCCTTTTTTAAGAAAATTCACTTTTTAAATAAAATTTACTTTTTTAAGAAAAGTACGTTTTTACGAAAACGTACTTTTTAAGAAAATGTATCATAAAAAATTATTTTTTACAAAAAAAAAACTTTTTTAAGAAAATCTAATTTTTCTTAAGAAAATGTACTTATTCAAGAAAATTTACTGTTCTAAGAAGAGGTACTCTTTAAGAAAATGTACTGCTTAAGAGAGGGTACTATTTAAGAAAAGGTACTTTTATAAGAAAAGTACTTTTTTATGAAAAGTAAATTTTTAATATAAGGTACTGTTTTAAGAATATATACTGTTTTAAGGAAAGGTACTTGTTTTAAACAAAATTCACTTTTTTAAGAAAATTTAGTTTTTTAAGAAAAATAACTTTTTTAAGAAAATTAACTTTTTTAAGAAAAGGCATTTTAAAAAAAAAAGTACTTTTTAAGTAAATGTAATTTTTTTAAGTGAAGGTACTCCTCTTCGAAAGGTACTTTTTACGAAAAGGTACTTTTTTAAGAAAATGTACTGTTTTAAGAAAAGGTACTTGTTTTAAACAAAATGCACTTTGCTTTTTATGTAATGTTTTTCTTTAAATTTTTCATTACGAAGTACGGAAAATGTAAATTATTTTTTTAAAAGGAAAATATATTATAAATATTAATAATACTAGAGAGATTTGGGACTATGTATATAACTAATCAAAATTATTATTGTTAGCTAGTGTTTATTATAGATAAGTATTAATAAAGAATTTATGAAAATAAACGGTAAAAAAATTCACTTTTTAAACAAAATGTAATTTTTTGAGAAAATTTACTTTTTTAAGGTACTTTTTTAAGAAAATGCACTTTTTTTAAAATGTATTTTTTTTAGAAAAGGAACCTTTTAAGTAAATGTAAATGTTATTGTTAAGGAAAGACACTTTGATAAGGGAATGTACTCTTTTAGGTGTAGGTTTTTTTTAAGGGAAGGTATATTTTTAAGAAAAGGTACTATTTTAAATAAAAGACTTTATTAAGGAAAGGTACTTTTTTAACAAAAGGTATTTTTTAAGAAATGGTATTTTTTTTTTAATGAAAAGTACGTTTTTAAGGAAAGGCACTTATTTAAGAAAATATACTTTTTTTTTATATTTACTTTTTTAAGAAAATGTACCATTTTTAGAAAATGTATTTTTTTTTAAGAAAAGTACATTTTTTGAAAAACATGTATTTTTAACAAATGGTACTTTTTTAAGCAAAAGCACTTTTTAAGTGAAAATACTTTTTTATGAAAGGGCACTTTTTTTAAAAAAGGTAATTTTCTGATAGAAGGTAATTTATTAAGAAAAGGAAATATTTTAAGTAAATGATACTTAAGGAAGAGCACTTTTTAAATTTAAGATTCTTTTTTAAGAAATGGTACTTTTTTTAAGACAATGTACTTTTTTAAGAAAATGTACTTTTTTAGAAAAGGTACTATTGTAAGAAAAGATTATTTTTAAAGCTGCGTTCACACTATGTGTTTTGCTTGTGTTTTTCTTATTTTTTTAGCACGTGCAATTTGTACACATAGTGTGAACCCTTTCAAAAATTGTTTATGTACAACACATTCGGCAAGACATATGTAAATTTTTCAATTAGAGCAGGTTCTATTTTGGCATGACAACCATATGAAAATACAACACTTCTTGTGGCGAAAGAAAAACAGAGTAAATTATAAAGATAAATATTGAAAGAAAAATAAATTGTTTAATATTAATTAACAATTAAGAAATATATAAAATATATAACTTTCTTTTTAACACTAATTTTTTGTAAATTCGCAAATTAAATCAGCTATTTACATTTAGAGGTTATGTCATACAGAAACACATATGTACGTTTGAACGCAAAAATGATGAATTGTATGTAAAACGCCAATTTTGACACACACACGGAATTACGTATGGATCGTAAAACTGAATTTACATATGGAAAATACACATAGTGTAAACGCACCTTAAGGAAAACTACTATTTTAAGTGTGTATACTTTTTTAAGAAAATGTACCTTTTTAATAAAATATACTTTTTTGGGAAGTCTATTTTAAGTGAAGGTACATCTCTAAGGTAATTTAAAAAAAAGTTACTTATGAAAATTTACTTTTTTAAGAAACTGTACTTTTTAAGAAAATTTATTTTCTGAGGTGATTTTAAAGAAAATTTACTTTTTAAGAAAATTTACTTTAAGAAAATGTAATTTTTAAGAAAATTTATTTCTTTTCAAGAAGACACTTTTTTAAGAAGATGTACTTTTTATGTCTATAAAACGTTTACTATCTGCCTATACTTACCAATTTTTTTAAAACTTTTAGTGCACACAATTTTTTAATAATTTCTTGGCTTAATTGCAGTCATTAGAAATCATAAATTCTAATAAATGAATGATACTTGCAACGACTGACTCACTTTATTGCACTGTCTTTACCAATTTGAGGTGAAATAAATCACAACGATTAAAATCAGTGCAGTAGTTTATGATGAAAATTAATGATTTAGCGCGTGCCACGAGCAGTAAATGAGAAACTACAAATTTTCAGGCAAACAATCAGCTTTATGTTTTTAGTTTACCGTTAAATAACCGCGTTGGTTTTGTACCCATTACTCAACAAAAAAATTTAACATTGAATACCAATTTTATTAATGTTGCCGGATTGCAAAGAAAATTATCAGATGTTAATATTTTAATTAACAAACAAGCTTACACTAAATTTGAAAAAATTTCTGTTGAAAATATTTTTGATTTTGATATATTTTTTATAGGTGACAAAAATGTTGAAACTTTGTTTTGGAAACTTCGTATAAACCTGGATCAGATTTATTGTGCCTGTTCAAAGAACATTTTAAAATAATATTGTTTTGCAGAATATAGATAAATTTTTGAAACAAAATTTCTTTTAATTAAAGTAAAAACATTTGATTCAGATAAGTTCTAACTCAATCATTAAATAATAAAAAAAAATTATTTTTAATCAAGAGAAAAGTTTTAGAATATACCTATATTATAAAAAATGCATTAGATTATATTGTTTTTGAATTGAATGGTCTACGACATTTTTTAACAGAAACTCTGACATTTTTTCTCAGGAACTAAAAGATTTGTTTCTTTAGAAATCGGAAGATAGAGCTGAAGGTAAAGATGAAGTAATGCATTTTCGGCATAGTTAAAAACCGTATGCCGTAAAAAGTTCATAAACTTTTAACTTTTTCAGACATTATATGCTAATCAGCTATGGCTGTTTATTTGTGAATGTCAAATAAATTAAAAGTAAAATCAATTTCTGAATGTAAGGATGAAAAACTAATAGAATAAATATAAAAACATAAACTTATGTATACATACATACATATTTGATTATTGAGTATAGAAGTACAAAATAAACAGGCGGATAGAATGAAATCAATATCAATAGAAAACAATCTCAGTATATATGTAAGACCTTCTTCGATAAAAAAAATGCACAATCTGAGAAATTTTTCAATAGAAAAAATACTTAAATTTGAGACATTAATTCTATGGAAAAAATTAGAGAATCTTACGTTTATTCTAGGGTGGAAATCAATGCATCTCAGAGATTGATTGTATGGAAAATAATCTGCAAACATATTATACTTATATTTACATAAAACGACAAAAGTTTTACTAATAAAAATAAAAAGTTCTTTTAAACTTATAGAGATTCAACGAATTCGCTGCAAAAAAATGATTTTCCAAAGTAGTAACCATAGGAACATAATTTTTTAACGTGTGACATCACTGTTTCAAAATGAAATTGGTTAATAATATACATCACTATTTTTGTTTTTTAATTTTGTCCAAGTTCACACAAGGCAACTTTTGTGGCGCAACTTTTTTGCAATTCTCTTTTAAAGTTGCCTTAATGTTCACACAGAGAAATTTATTGCCAGCAATTTTCGATTTATTTTGCTTCCAAATTCTTACATTTGTGACGGTTCATTTTATTTAGTTTGTGTAAAAAGAATTATTATTGGTTCAAAGTAAAAAATCTATTTGTGTGAAAAAATGGAAGTCAAAGAAAAAATGATATAATAAAAAAAATAATAAAATAAATGAAATAATAATAATAATTTTTCACAACGAATGAAATAATGAAAAGATATATCAAATAAAAAACTGCAGCTAACTTCGTGTTTATATCTACGAATTGCACAACAAAACGAATTACCCGAGTACAGGCAGCTCCGAACCAAATACCGCTCTTCTTTCCCCTCTCTCCTACAAACTCAAAGTTGACGTCAATAAAGTTGCCTTGTGTGAACTCGGGCTTTTGTTGTGTGTATTCTTTGCTAAACAATTTACCGTTGGATTTACTCATGTCTCAAAAAAAAATGAGCAATGAATACCAATTTTATTAATGTTGCCAGATTATTAAATAAAATATATAATAATTGATGATAGATAAATAAAAGTGCCTTCACACTATGTGTTTTGCTTGTGTTTTTCTTAGTTTTTTATCACATGCAATTTGTACACATAGTGTGAACCCTTTCAAACATTGTTTATGTACAATACTTTTGGCAGCCCATATGTAAGTTTTTCAATTAGAGCATGATCTATTTTGACATGACCAAACATATGAAAATACAACGCTGCTTGCGGCAAAAGAAAAACAAAGTATGTACATTAAAAAGATTAATATTAAAAGAAAAATAAATTGTTTAATATTAATTAACAATTAAAAAACATCTAAAATATATAACTTTATTTTTAACAATAAATGTTGTAAATTCACACATTGAAAATCAGCTGTAGTTTACATTTAGAGGTTATGTCATACGAAAATACATATGAACGTTTGAACGCAAAAATTATGAATCTTGTAAAACGCCAATTTTGACACACACACGGATTTACATATAGATCGTAAAACTGAATTCCGTGTGTGTGTCAAAATTGGCGTTATAAATATAAATAATTGTTAATTAATATTAAACAATTTATTTTTCTTTTAATATTAATCTTTTTAATGTACATACTTTGTTTTTCTTTTGCCGCAAGCAGTGTTGTATTTTCATATGTTTGGTCATGTCAAAATAGATCATGCTCTAATTGAAAAACTTACATATGGGCTGCCAAAAGTATTGTACATAAACAATGTTTGAAAGGGTTCACACTATGTGTACAAATTGCATGTGATAAAAAACTAAGAAAAACACAAGCAAAACACATAGTGTGAAGGCACTTTTATTTATCTATCATCAATTATTATATATTTTATTTAATAATCTGGCAACATTAATAAAATTTGTATTCATTGCTCATTTTTTTTTGAGACATGAGTAAATCCAACGGTAAATTGTTTAGCAAAGAATACACACAACAAAAGCCCGAGTTCACACAAGGCAACTTTATTGACGTCAACTTTGAGTTTGTAGGAGAGAGGGGAAAGAAGAGCGGTATTTGGTTCGGAGCTGCCTGTACTCGGGTAATTCGTTTTGTTGTGCAATTCGTAGATATAAACACGAAGTTAGCTGCAGTTTTTTATTTGATATATCTTTTCATTATTTCATTCGTTGTGAAAAATTATTATTATTATTTCATTTATTTTATTATTTTTTTTATTATATCATTTTTTCTTTGACTTCCATTTTTTCACACAAATAGATTTTTTACTTTGAACCAATAATAATTCTTTTTACACAAACTAAATAAAATGAACCGTCACAAATGTAAGAATTTGGAAGCAAAATAAATCGAAAATTGCTGGCAATAAATTTCTCTGTGTGAACATTAAGGCAACTTTAAAAGAGAATTGCAAAAAAGTTGCGCCACAAAAGTTGCCTTGTGTGAACTTGGACAAAATTAAAAAACAAAAATAGTGATGTATATTATTAACCAATTTCATTTTGAAACAGTGATGTCACACGTTAAAAAATTATGTTCCTATGGTTACTACTTTGGAAAATCATTTTTTTGCAGCGAATTCGTTGAATCTCTATAAGTTTAAAAGAACTTTTTATTTTTATTAGTAAAACTTTTGTCGTTTTATGTAAATATAAGTATAATATGTTTGCAGATTATTTTCCATACAATCAATCTCTGAGATGCATTGATTTCCACCCTAGAATAAACGTAAGATTCTCTAATTTTTTCCATAGAATTAATGTCTCAAATTTAAGTATTTTTTCTATTGAAAAATTTCTCAGATTGTGCATTTTTTTTATCGAAGAAGGTCTTACATATATACTGAGATTGTTTTCTATTGATATTGATTTCATTCTATCCGCCTGTTTATTTTGTACTTCTATACTCAATAATCAAATATGTATGTATGTATACATAAGTTTATGTTTTTATATTTATTCTATTAGTTTTTCATCCTTACATTCAGAAATTAATTTTACTTTTAATTTATTTGACATTCACAAATAAACAGCCATAGCTGATTAGCATATAATGTCTGAAAAAGTTAAAAGTTTATGAACTTTTTACGGCATACGGTTTTTAACTATGCCGAAAATGCATTACTTCATCTTTACCTTCAGCTCTATCTTCCGATTTCTAAAGAAACAAATCTTTTAGTTCCTGAGAAAAAATGTCAGAGTTTCTGTTAAAAAATGTCGTAGACCATTCAATTCAAAAACAATATAATCTAATGCATTTTTTATAATATAGGTATATTCTAAAACTTTTCTCTTGATTAAAAATAATTTTTTTTTATTATTTAATGATTGAGTTAGAACTTATCTGAATCAAATGTTTTTACTTTAATTAAAAGAAATTTTGTTTCAAAAATTTATCTATATTCTGCAAAACAATATTATTTTAAAATGTTCTTTGAACAGGCACAATAAATCTGATCCAGGTTTATACGAAGTTTCCAAAACAAAGTTTCAACATTTTTGTCACCTATAAAAAATATATCAAAATCAAAAATATTTTCAACAGAAATTTTTTCAAATTTAGTGTAAGCTTGTTTGTTAATTAAAATATTAACATCTGATAATTTTCTTTGCAATCCGGCAACATTAATAAAATTGGTATTCAATGTTAAATTTTTTTGTTGAGTAATGGGTACAAAACCAACGCGGTTATTTAACGGTAAACTAAAAACATAAAGCTGATTGTTTGCCTGAAAATTTGTAGTTTCTCATTTACTGCTCGTGGCACGCGCTAAATCATTAATTTTCATCATAAACTACTGCACTGATTTTAATCGTTGTGATTTATTTAACCTCAAATTGGTAAAGACAGTGCAATAAAGTGAGTCAGTCGTTGCAAGTATCATTCATTTATTAGAAATTATGATTTCTAATGACTGCAATTAAGCCAAGAAATTATTAAAAAATTGTGTGCACTAAAAGTTTTAAAAAAATTGGTAAGTATAGGCAGATAGTAAACGTTTTATAGACATAAAAAGTACATCTTCTTAAAAAAGTGTCTTCTTGAAAAGAAATAAATTTTCTTAAAAATTACATTTTCTTAAAGTAAATTTTCTTAAAAAGTAAATTTTCTTTAAAATCACCTCAGAAAATAAATTTTCTTAAAAAGTACAGTTTCTTAAAAAAGTAAATTTTCATAAGTAACTTTTTTTTAAATTACCTTAGAGATGTACCTTCACTTAAAATAGACTTCCCAAAAAAGTATATTTTATTAAAAAGGTACATTTTCTTAAAAAAGTATACACACTTAAAATAGTAGTTTTCCTTAAGGTGCGTTTACACTATGTGTATTTTCCATATGTAAATTCAGTTTTACGATCCATACGTAATTCCGTGTGTGTGTCAAAATTGGCGTTTTACATACAATTCATCATTTTTGCGTTCAAACGTACATATGTGTTTCTGTATGACATAACCTCTAAATGTAAATAGCTGATTTAATTTGCGAATTTACAAAAAATTAGTGTTAAAAAGAAAGTTATATATTTTATATATTTCTTAATTGTTAATTAATATTAAACAATTTATTTTTCTTTCAATATTTATCTTTATAATTTACTCTGTTTTTCTTTCGCCACAAGAAGTGTTGTATTTTCATATGGTTGTCATGCCAAAATAGAACCTGCTCTAATTGAAAAATTTACATATGTCTTGCCGAATGTGTTGTACATAAACAATTTTTGAAAGGGTTCACACTATGTGTACAAATTGCACGTGCTAAAAAAATAAGAAAAACACAAGCAAAACACATAGTGTGAACGCAGCTTTAAAAATAATCTTTTCTTACAATAGTACCTTTTCTAAAAAAGTACATTTTCTTAAAAAAGTACATTGTCTTAAAAAAAGTACCATTTCTTAAAAAAGAATCTTAAATTTAAAAAGTGCTCTTCCTTAAGTATCATTTACTTAAAATATTTCCTTTTCTTAATAAATTACCTTCTATCAGAAAATTACCTTTTTTAAAAAAAGTGCCCTTTCATAAAAAAGTATTTTCACTTAAAAAGTGCTTTTGCTTAAAAAAGTACCATTTGTTAAAAATACATGTTTTTCAAAAAATGTACTTTTCTTAAAAAAAAATACATTTTCTAAAAATGGTACATTTTCTTAAAAAAGTAAATATAAAAAAAAAGTATATTTTCTTAAATAAGTGCCTTTCCTTAAAAACGTACTTTTCATTAAAAAAAAAATACCATTTCTTAAAAAATACCTTTTGTTAAAAAAGTACCTTTCCTTAATAAAGTCTTTTATTTAAAATAGTACCTTTTCTTAAAAATATACCTTCCCTTAAAAAAAACCTACACCTAAAAGAGTACATTCCCTTATCAAAGTGTCTTTCCTTAACAATAACATTTACATTTACTTAAAAGGTTCCTTTTCTAAAAAAATACATTTTAAAAAAAGTGCATTTTCTTAAAAAAGTACCTTAAAAAAGTAAATTTTCTCAAAAAATTACATTTTGTTTAAAAAGTGAATTTTTTTACCGTTTATTTTCATAAATTCTTTATTAATACTTATCTATAATAAACACTAGCTAACAATAATAATTTTGATTAGTTATATACATAGTCCCAAATCTCTCTAGTATTATTAATATTTATAATATATTTTCCTTTTAAAAAAATAATTTACATTTTCCGTACTTCGTAATGAAAAATTTAAAGAAAAACATTACATAAAAAGCAAAGTGCATTTTGTTTAAAACAAGTACCTTTTCTTAAAACAGTACATTTTCTTAAAAAAGTACCTTTTCGTAAAAAGTACCTTTCGAAGAGGAGTACCTTCACTTAAAAAAATTACATTTACTTAAAAAGTACTTTTTTTTTTAAAATGCCTTTTCTTAAAAAAGTTAATTTTCTTAAAAAAGTTATTTTTCTTAAAAAACTAAATTTTCTTAAAAAAGTGAATTTTGTTTAAAACAAGTACCTTTCCTTAAAACAGTATATATTCTTAAAACAGTACCTTATATTAAAAATTTACTTTTCATAAAAAAGTACTTTTCTTATAAAAGTACCTTTTCTTAAATAGTACCCTCTCTTAAGCAGTACATTTTCTTAAAGAGTACCTCTTCTTAGAACAGTAAATTTTCTTGAATAAGTACATTTTCTTAAGAAAAATTAGATTTTCTTAAAAAAGTTTTTTTTTTGTAAAAAATAATTTTTTATGATACATTTTCTTAAAAAGTACGTTTTCGTAAAAACGTACTTTTCTTAAAAAAGTAAATTTTATTTAAAAAGTGAATTTTCTTAAAAAAGGATATTTTCTTGAAGAAAGTAAATTTTCGTGAAAAGGTACCTCTTCTTAAATAAATACATTTTCTTTAAAAAGTAAAATTTGTTCAAAACTTTTGTTTCATAAAACTTTTTTAAAATAGCACTTCTTCGCTAAAAATTACCTTTTCTTAATAAAGTGCATTTTCTTATACTCAAAAAGTTGCCTTAAGACTTATTTTCTTAAGCGATGTTTTTTAAATCATTTACAATAACTGAATCGTTTGTTATTTACCTAATTCACTGAGCCCTACATGCTGCATGTAGTTTCTTGTTTTTCTCTTTTTTTGTCGTGAATATATTTTGTAATTAATTATTTTTTTTTTAAATAAAGTAAACCTACATAATTTTTACAGAAAAGGTTACAGTATTTTCTTCTAATTTCTATGTAAATATGCATTGTTGCTTTTAAACATATTTAATATCTTTGAGTAAATAAGTATATACAAGAATAAATGTACAAAGCAAATTCGTATAGAAAATAGGAAAAAAAGATAACTATGTAATTACATACGGTATATATTTATACATACTGATACTATTGTTACTATTTATGTATTTAATTCTGTTGTACATTCAGTATATACGAAAATAATTAAACCTTTTATATAAATATTGTATTTATATATAATTTTCAAATTGAACAATTTTTATATTATTGAATGAACTACTAATTCTGCTAAAGTAAGAAGACTTGATTTTCTGAATTTGTAGCAGAAAAATTTTCATTAAATAAATATTGATAATTTCGAATTTTGGAAATAGTATTATAAATATTTATTTCAATTTGTGAGATATCTCTATTAGGAAATGGACCGTTATAAATGTTTAAAAATGGCTTTTCAATTTTTGTAATTTCAAAGTTTCATTTTCTATAAATATGCCATCAACAGATTTAATTTTAAACAAACTCTTAATTTTATCAGAAACTAAGAATTTTCGATTCCTCAAATCAATTTTTTCAGAATGTTCATTAGCAATCAAGTTCAGAGTTGCCGTAAATTCCTGAATATATTGATTAATTTCTAAATTTGAAAGATTTCTAATTAATGTTCGGTAGTTTTGTAATATTCTTTGATTTACATCATTTTTAAAAGCATCCCAATTTGTGTTTTTAAAAGTAATAAGAGTAGGAGGTGTATTTAAAGTAAACTCAAGGGTTTGAAGTTCAATTTTAAGATGAATGGGAAAATGATCAGAAAATGATGGTAGTGTAGAAATTTCGAAATTTTGGTTTGAAGAATTTATACAGTTAGAACCCACTAAAAAATTGTCAGAAATGAAGACCCATTTGGATATGACGGAATATAACTAGAAATGCGTTTAAAAAATATTGAATTATATTGTAAAAAATTATAAAATAAATTTCCATTTGCATTAGCTATAGACTCACCCCAAGAAGTATGTTTTGCATTGAAATCACCTCCAATAAAAGTTTTATCAACATTTTGTGAGAAATTCGATAATGCGCCAGTAAATATTGTTTTATTCAACCATCAGTTAAAACTTCAATGGTGATGAAAACGTTTGGAAACCCTAAACTTGAGATATTAACTATAGAATATTTGAAAGAACTCCTTGCGGGCTTTGATCTTTTATAAAGTTACAATTCTCAAATTTAACTTGAAAAGTCAATCTAAATGTAAGTTAATCACCAAAATTAAAAACAAACTACTTTTTGCCTCAGAAAATAAAACTTTCATTTTTCAGAACCATGTATTCCTTAATCAAGTACCACAACGATGCATTTTCTGTGGTATTTTCAAACAAGATTGACAATAGAGACAGGAAGAATTGTACCGTCAAATGCAATGGAGGGAAGTACTCAGCTTTTTTTATATCAAAAAATGGTAAGTTCTTTTAATGGTATGTATAATTTCAGTACGTACTCGTATGTAAGTATATTATTGTTAAAAAAAAATGATAAACTTTACATTGGAAAAATATTGAATATAAAAAATACCTAAATAGAATTTTGTGAGTATTCTATATATCTTGGGAAGAATTTTGAAGAAATGGAGACAGCTGCACATATGTGACTTATGCCATTATAAAGCTCCTGTTGTGTTGTTTTGAACTGCGTTGGCAGTATATCTGAATTGTATTTAGGTAGTTTATGGAATTTTTTTGGAAATTAGCCTCAGTACATTTTGTGAGTTTTCTATATATCTTGGGAAGAGTTTTGGCCAAATGGAGGCAGCTGCTCAAATGTGCCGTATATTAAAGCTCCTGTTGTGTAGTTTTAAACTGTATTTGCAGTATATGTGAATTGTATTTAGGTATTTTATGATTTTTTTTTTTTGGAAATTAGCCTCAGTACATTTTGTGACTATTTCATATATCTTGGAAAGAACTTTGGCCAATTGGAGCCATATGTGAAATATATTATTTAAAAGCTCATGTTCTTTAGTTTTGAACTGCGTTCGCAGTATATCTGAGTATAGGTATTTTTGAAATTTTTTGAAATTAGTTTCAGTACATTTTGTGAGTATTCTATATTTTCTTTGAAGGATTTTGGCCAAATGGAGCCAGCTGCACATATGTGACTTATATGTACCTTCAGAAATGTAACGAGTATAATTTCATAAAAATTTAAAAAAATACCTAAATACAATTCAGATATAATGCGAACGCAGTTGAAAATTTAAAAACAGTAGCTTTGGTACATATCTATCTATAATATTAATAGGTATGGCGATTTCTTTTGACCGATGGTAAAGCTTCAGTTTTACCCCAATTTTAACAAAAGGTATTTTTTTGAGAGGTATTTCTTTTTAGCAGTTCATCAGACTTACAGATTTTTAAATTTTTGCCTTTAAATTGCACTTAAAGTTGCTACTAACACATACATAAAATTATACAATGCTATGTGTGTGTTTATTAAATTAGTTAATGTGTCGAATTTTTAATTGCTTAAAATTGATTTGCATACCTTAGGTGTCTCTTATATTATTATATATAAAAATTTTCAAATATTTATAACGAATTTTAATAAATTTTATTTAAAAAGTCACAAATAAAATTTCCTAGAATTTGCTCTCGAATTTCGAAGGCTGGTTTCTGCTAGTTTATTTTAATAAGTTAAAGGCAGGTACAATACACATCCCTAGAGTAAACCAAGTGTGGTACTCTTTAAAGTTTATATTTTCTGCATTTTTGAGTGCTGCGTCTAGCACTTACTTTGTTTTGATTAATTACATTAAATTTTATTATTTAATACTAAAAGTGCACTAAAGTTTAAGGTATTTGCATTAATTCGTCTAGAGGAGATTAGTTCTGAAATATTACGGAGGAGGGGCCTGCGTAATTAATGTGTCTCTTATTAAAAATTGTTAAAAAGACTCGGAACAAATTTTTAAAATTCCCCCACGCCTCTAATGTTTATTAATGACAAAACTCAGTATGGTTAGGATTTAGAAGTTTTACACCTTCATTTTGTAAGTTTTTAGTTTGCGTGTCGTTGTAAATTCGATAAATGTGTTCAGAGAATTGACCATTTCTGAAATGCTTACTAGTGTGATAGAACTGCGACCAAAACATTTTTAATATTCAAGTTAACATACATAGCTTACCGAGTATTGGGTAATTTTATTTTTATTTAAAAAAGTCCAAGTACGAGTGTATGTGAGATTAGACGCAGGTTTAAACCTCATGGCCGCCGCCCTTGTTTCAAATATAGAAACAATCTAATCAATTATAACATAACAATCTTCTTAAATATATTTACGCTGATCCCTGACTCACTGACTGACTGACTGATTCTGTAACGCTGAAATAATACACACACATAACACTCCCTACAAAGCTATGCGAACTGCACAAACAAAATTTAATCTTTCTCATTTTATACAAACCCACACACAATTTTCTCTATTTGTTACCGACCAGTGCTGCTAATAAAATCTTCTGAAAATCGACAACTTTGGAAACTAAATCGCCAAAATCGTAATTTTTAACACAACAAATTGTCAAGAAAATTTTAGCGCTTATAAAACTCGAAAAAATATTACAAATGGAAACAATAAAATTTATTTATATCTTTCATATTACGAATATTATTACAGCATTGGTTATTTCTATATGCATATAAAAATGTATTAGGATGATATTTCAACGAAAAAAAATTAACACAGCAATCAACTAAATAATTTTATTGATATGTATCTATATCTGAAACATATAATACAGGTTTAAAGTATCGCCGTAATTAAAACTTAAATGGAGATGCTATTCAAGGTATTTCTGTTTTGAAACGACTTGACCCAGAATTAAATCTATACATATTTTGTAATTTACATTTACACTGAACAAATACTATCAATTTTTGATAAACAACCCATTAAGTGTTAACCCTTGAAAACCTAATTTTTATTCTACTGAAAATTTAAAATCTTCAGTCATCATTTTACCAAATCATTTTAAAAAATTGAAAAATCGTCTAAATTGCAATAAGTTGTCAAAATTGGCAGCACTGCTAATGACAAAACATATGCAGATTTCGTGTTACATATGGAATAAGTTGAATGCAAAAAATGCATCAAAAAAAACTAATAGCTATTCAAATTCTTTTTAAAATTCCCTTTGTTGGTCAATGAAAAAATTCTGCAAAAAAAAAAGTAAAGAACGAAATTTTAAACATATTTATTTTTCTCATTTAACATCGTCCGATATGCATACATACTTCTTTTATCAAACTAAACTTTTCCGTTTGTCTCTTTTGTTTTTCATGTCAAAATTGTTTTGTATTGTTAGGAGTGCTTTCGCTCAGTTTCTCTGATGACCAGCACTTACCAAAGAGTATGCTTTTTTTGATAAATATTTGAGAAAAAAGAGATCTTCAATGTGGATTTTGTTTTTGTCCAACGTATGATTTCGTTAAAAGCTATGTATTGAAAAGCACTTGGAAAAATAGTGCAATATTAAGTTTAAAATTTAAATTATTCTAACTTTGCATAATTAAGTTACATTGTAATTTCAGAAGAGAGGTGAGAATATAATTTTTTTTCACTCATAATATTAATTTTTGCATAATTTTCTTTCAAAAATTTAGACAAACATAAATTACGTAAATAGGTATATTAAAGATTTTAATTAAAATAATTTATTGCAATTATAATGGAAGAATTAAAGGCGATTTGGAATAATAAGTTTTTATTTAAGCAAAACTAATACACCCTTATATATATTTTTTTTTTTTTTGATTTATTGATAACTTTGCAAAAAATGTGGTGCTCTTTTTTCAGTTTACATATATGATGAAATATGAAATATTTTTTCTCTTTTGTGTAGGTGTATTGGTGTTTGCACTTCCTTCAGGGGTGGTAGATTTTAAAACCATTTTTTGCATTTCTCTTTCTGAATGCACAACATGTCGAGAGTGTTGTATCAAAATTTTAAGTAAATCAGACCAAAACTTAAATAGATACAACGTTTCCAGCGACCGGCCTCATACGGTATATAGTATATAAATCAGTTTTTAAAAAACTTTAAACGGATTTTCTCGCAAATAAATGTTCGAACCCATGAACATCATAACTCAAAATCTACTTGACCGATTCTTTTGAAATTTTATACACTATATCTACACATAAATCATCAGGTAACCACGAAGGGGTTTTTTTTAATTCCATTTTCTTTCCCATTTTTAACAACAAATTCCCGAAATTTAATAGCAAAAATCGTGTTTTTCACTTCAAAATGATACAAAAAAACAAAAAAAAAAAAAAAAATAAAAAAACTTATCGTCACTACCTCAAGAAACATGGCACATTTTAAACGCATTTCGACTTTTTTATTTCACATGATCCGGTAACGAGTTATGATGTTCACCGCAAAACAACAACGCCTCCCGAGATTCGCTGTCACGGATTTATTTATTAAAATTTTTAATTGAAAACTTTTTTTAAGATTCTTCAAATGTTATGCTATAACATGTATATGAAATAAATAATTCAACATTATTCATATCTTCAAAAAAAATTATGAAAGTACGACTTTTTTAACTTTTAAAAATCCCCCCCTTAAGAAACTTTTATCAACATTGCTCTAAAACGTTTTTTTTTTTTTCTATTCTATTCTATTTTTTCTACAATAAAATGGGGTTCGGTTACAACGAACTCGGCGGGATCGGCCAAATTAGTTCGTTATAGACTAAGTTCGTTATACCCGTAGAATTTTTTTTTTTTTTTGTCCGAAAGGTTTAAAAATTTTTTTTAGTTGAATAAGTTTATTTATTTTGATGCATTTTAAAAAGTCATAAAACATAAATTAAATTATTAAAAAGATACATATTTATAGTTTGTCTTATACCCTGTTTCCATAACACAATTCATCACAGACGAACGAAAATTTGTGTCTATTTTGTTTTTGTTCTTCATACAAATTTTCGTTTGTCTGTGGCGAATTGTGTTATGGAAACAGGGAATTAATAAGACTAAAATTACCCAGTTTCTGTCATAATAAAATATTTTTTTTTTTAAATCATATAATATGAAAAACTCCTTATGTATAGAAGCAGAAAGTATAAAGCAAAGGTTGGCTACTGGCAAACTTTTGCGAAAATATACATAAAAGGACCTTTTACAAAACTTCATTTGAAAATCGAAGTTTTTGTTTTGTATTTTTTAAATCTGTTTTTCGATTTTTTTTAAGAAGTTTTAAAAACATTGAAATTTACTTTTTAAAAATACATATATAAAATATAGGAAGATTCTGAAATGAAAAAAAATTAACGGGCGCCTAGGCGCCACACAATCACCTAGTTATTACAATGTTTAATATAATTAATCACTGTTGAAGGCTTAATGCCAGAAACTGGTCTGGTTAAAAATATTCACATAGCAGTTATAATTTTTAGAATAATATATGCTTTCTTCTTCTCTACCACACAACATTGTAAAAATAATGGTAGTTTGCGTTAATTGGTGATAATTTTAGCCGTAACGATAGTGAAGTTGAAACGATTTTGAATCAGTAGTGGTATTTTAGCGATAACGATACCCAACCTTGCTACTTGTTTTATATTTATTTTAACATTTAAACAATTTTTTTTATGCTAAATGATATAAATTAATTAAAAAATTTTTTTAGATGACAAATCGCTTCTTCTTGACATAAAAAAAAATAAAGGAAGAACAAAGTGCAAGTTCATTCCCAAAAACATCTTCACATTCCAAGCCTCCAAGAAATGTTCTTAAAAAGACATTGAATAAAACTAAGGAACAAAGAACCACCTCAGTGACCAATTCGTCATCTTGTAATCTGAATTCTGCAAAACATAATATAACACCAAAAAATACTCCTTCTACTCAAACTTTTTCTCTCGGAGAACAGCTTCCTTCAAAAATTAAGAGTTCTTTGATATGCTCTAACTCTTCTTGTGACAAATCGACGCCTTCTAAACATATTGAAGAAAAGTTCCTTTCAACAATAAACAATACTTCTCAAACTAATTTAATATTATCACCTCACAAGCCTCCTTCCGACAATAAAGCGTTGCCAAATTTGAAATCCAATATAATTACTTCGTTTGAACACGAAATATCTTCATTGCCAATTTTAAATAATGAGGCTGTACCAGTTTTTAAAAACAAAAATTCCACAATGTCTTCCAAGAAAACAATTGTAACAGAACCGCTTCTCACAAGTATATCTCCACCTAAATTGAAATCGCAGTGTCGCAATAGTCTCATGATCTTATCTAAATCAGATGGTAATTGTTTAGTGCCATTTTCTGAAAAATTGATCACAATAGACCAAATCCATAAAACTGAAAATATTACAAAAGAACTTACAATAAGTTATGTGTATCCATTAGAAACTTTACCTATTGAGTCCGAACATTCAAATAACAAAAACTCGCCAAACTCGAATGCCGACAGTAATTGTACAGAACCATTTTTTGAAAATTTTATGGAATCAATTGCTGCCGATGAAGAAGTCACCAGTTTTTTAGAACTAAGTACAAATCAGTTGATGGAATCAATTGCTGCCGATGAAGAAGTGACCAGCTTTTTAGAGCCAAGTACAAATCTTTTAAGTGATATTATTGTCAATACAAAATTTAACATGTCTCAACAGAGCGACATAAGTTTAAATTGTATTTACGATGATAGTAACGAAAATGTTATGTCTTCAGATACAACACTCAACGATTTATATAACACTAAACACAATAGTACCAGCCTACTAAGCACTGAAATATGTTTTGAAAAAGTTAATTGTACTGATATAAGCTCAATACAAGTACAAGAAAGTTCTGCATCAGAATACTTCCCAAACTCTACAGCGGAAACCATTACAGATATTGGTAACAAATCTACACCCAAAAGTTTACCTGTAAATGAAACAAGCATTGAGGTTATACAAAATCCTTTAAATATTGCACCTTTAACGGTGCCTTATGCAAGCAATAAATCAAAACAACATTTTTGTATATTTTGCAAAACACTACAATGTAAACTACCGCGGCACTTTTTCCTTAAACACAAAAATGAAAAGCAAATGAAAATGGCATTTGGTTTACCAAAAAACAGCAAAGAACGTTTAAAAATTTTAGATGAACTGAGGAAAAAGGGTGACTTTCTTCATAATACTTCTGAAGATCTCAATAGCGGAATTTTGATTGTAAGTCGGCAGCAGCAAAAAAAATCCAAAAACAATGTCGATGATTATGCTTGCTGTAAACTTTGTCATGGATTTTTTTCTAAACAAACACTTCGTATTCATTTAAGTAAATGCGGTGGCAAAAAAAATGAACGGTGTAATTTAATTGATGGACGAAGATTAACACAGTATATTCATTCGGCTGCAAACGAACTGCTTAAAACCAAAATATTTCCAGTTTTAAGAAATGATGAAATATCGAAATCAATTCGTTATGATGAGCTGGTTATCAAATTTGGAAACAAATTGTCAGAAAAATATTCTTCACCTCACCAGCATGACATGATAAGAGCGAGTCTGCGATTGTTAGGCCGGTTCAAAATTGAAATTAATAAACTGGACCCGGATATAATTTATTTAAACCAAATTTATAAACCATGCTATTTTGATATATGTATTACAGCTTTGCGCACGGTTTCTAATTGGGATAGCAACCAAATGTGGTTCAAAACACCTGCGGTAGCACAAAGTTTAACTTCTTTAATTAAGAAGTGTGGTAAGAAACAAAGAGCAGAATTTATAAAAAGTGACTGTGAAGACTTAAAGAAAGACCTAGACAATTTTTTGATTTTGTGGGAAGAAGAAGTGCCAACTTTAATACACAAAAAAGCACTGGAGGATCAAACAAACCAAAAACGGATAAAAAAAGTTGTGCTGCCATCTAAGGAAGATATAAAAAAATTATATACGTACTTAAAAAACAAAATGCTTAATTCTTTGGAAAAATTATCTAAATCATTTCATCATTTGTCTTGGACAGAGCTGGTTCAGTCAACATTAATCTTCATTCAAATTTTTAACCGTAGACGGGCGGGTGAGATAGAACGGCTGACAATTGACAACTATTGTAATAAAGAAAATATAACGGATAATATAGAAAAAGATATATTAGAAAATGTGTCCGAAGAATCAATAGTCTTTGCAAAGCAATATGTACGAATAACACTACGTGGCAAACTCGGGCGCACAGTGAGCGTGTTGTTGAGCCCAATTTCTATAAAAGCTATTGACTTAATTTTGAAATTCCGAACAAATGCTGGTATACCTAAGGAAAATCAATTTATTTTTAGCAAACCGGGCACATCAAAACTGTCAAAACAGTATTACAGAGCTTGTCCGTTGTTAAGAAAGTTTTCTGAGGAATGTGGAGCACAAATTCCTGAAAGCTTACGAGGAACAATGTTAAGAAAACACATCGCTACTTACACTTCACTTTTAAATATTGAAGAGGCAGCGGTGGATAGGCTTGCCAATTTCATGGGGCACCACAAAGATATCCACAAAAATATATATAGAATGTCAATACCAATTGCGGAAATAACATGTGTTTCAAAGATTTTAATGGCAGCTATAGGGAATGAAAAGGAGGATGAGGATGATGACGATGATGAATTGGTTGCAGCTGATGATACTCATACAATTGAAAAGGAAATTGTGGACATATATGAAGAAAATGGAAAACAAGATCTAAATGACAAAGGTGATCATATAGAAGAGGATAAAAGTGATGATGAAGAAGATTGGCTAACAGAGAGAAAAAATTTATCTTCAAGTAGAAAACGTAGAAGTAGTAAGTATGAAGGAAAATATTTTAGTAAAGCATTTCTAAAAGTAGCATTTTCTGCTAGTTCTTAATTTTCAAACCAAATCCAAAAAAGTCTAAACAAATTAAATAAATTTAATAAAACCTTTCTGTCTGGATTTCAAATACGTTTATGTTCTGACTCAACTACACTCAATACACTCTAATTACTTTCACTTAGGTTATTCTGGTCGAAAACAACGAGTTAAATATATGTAGAAGTGAAGGCTAGAGCAAAAAAAATGTGTTAAATGATTTTATTCCATGTGAATGTGAAAGTCAGAACAGGGATGTTTGAATCCTATTTTCAATCTCGATTAATAATTATTGAATTTCAATAAGAAATTGCATAATACTAAAATTGTTTATAAACTGCAATACACATTTCTTTAAATTTTAATTCGTTTAAAAGAATAATTTAAAAATAAAAATTATTAAATAAATATAATTTACATTAATAAGCATTTTATATTAAATCAATTTCATATAAAATTAACACAATATCATTTCAAATATAATATATATATATATATATCCAACTTTTTATATAATTAATGTTTTGGTTGTTATTTATATACAAAATGATAAATATGTTATATTATAAATAAATTGATTATTATAATAAATTGATTATTATAATAAATTGATTATTATAATATAATGATAAAACAAATTTATATAATGATAATTAATTTTTTTACCAAGAAAAATTATTTTTTTTTTTATTTAGCATCTCCCTTTGGTAAAACGAAACGATGTAGATGGACCAACGAAGAAAGGGATGCCATTTGTTCCATGTTTGGGAATTTAAAAGATTTAGAAAAACTCCCTAGTCTGGCGCAATGTCAAAGTGCTACCCACAAATACTCCATCCTGAAGAAAAGGACTCCTCAACAAATTAAAACTTGGATTGACAACCAAAGGAGATATAAATGAATCAATTCTCCTGTAAGTCAACTGAAATTATATACAAATCACAATTTTTATATTATTTATTTTCAGGATATTTTTAAATTGCCGATGATAAAATAAAAATTAAACTCCAACAGAGACTTTACAACAGCATACCTTACCTTTTACTTTATGTTATTTGGGTATTTGTAATAATTTTTTTTTTGTTTCTAAAAGAAAGTTGAAAAATTATAACTAATTTATAAAATTAATCAAATTTTTTATTTACAAAATAGTGCAATTTTGTTTTAATAACAGCCACCTGATACAAATTCATAAAATTTTAATTTTATATCATTGCTGTATATTAAACTATATATTTTCTTTATTTTCAAAACAATGTATCGGTAGCTCATGAAAAAAAGCTGTTGCTTTTAATTATAGTTTGCACTTACATTCCATAAAGAATGTACATACGTGCATTTAACGATTTAAAAAAGTTTTTGTTAAATGGTATTATTAAAAATATTCAATAAAACCTTAAATTTAATTTTACTTATCAACACCATTTAAATTTATATTTTATAGAACACATCTAGAATTTTTTAAAACTAAATATAAAATGAATAATTTCTACATATGTGTACAAAATATTAAAACCGTTTAACAGAATTAAAATGTCGATATATACTTTTAATAATATAAATTCAATATAATATTGTTGCAAATTGTGAAGAACACTGAACTCTATTCTTGTAATGTATATAATAATTTTGTAATATCAAATTCTTATGAAACTCTGATCTCAATTTAGAACTTGTATATATTCAAGTTTCATTTGTCCCTTAAAATGTTTAGCTTTTGTTATTGTTAATGTAAAATTTAAATTAATTTTATTTTGACGACTGAAATTTTTTTTGGAAATCGCCTCTATTAAATACTTAAACTAATTAAATTTTTATGTGTTCATTAAAATGTTATGTTTGTAGCTAATCCTTTGCAAATAAATATAAATTGAAAAATCTTTATAAACTTTAAAATCTGTGCCTGTGTTTTATAAATATCAATATTTTGATGTCAAATGTTGCCACGCGTTGCAAATGACACCGTTTTTATATAACTGCCAATAAATGACAACAACTGACATTGAAAATGACATATTGAAAACCAGGCGGAATTGTTTTTTGTGTTGAATAACTTTCAATTGTAGTATATTTCATGTCAAACTATGACAACAGAACGAGTTTGAAAGTTTTTTTATATTTTTCTGGAAATTTTTTTTTTATTTTGTGTAGAAATAATTTAAATTAAAAACAAGAATTAAATTGACATTTCAATTAAAACATTCAATTTTAAATTTATTCTGAGCATATTTAAATAATTAACTTTATTGGCGCTTCAGTTGAAATTGTCAATTAAGATACATCAATTTTGAATATTAATTATAAAATTAATTATTAAAATTTTTATATATATATATAATATTACTTACATAAATCGTATTTCTCTTCAAAAACTTGAAACTGCCCTTTTTTAATATCTCCTGTTATAAAGTTAATAAGAAACGTTAACTTTTTTCTTTCAAGTTTCTATTCAAATGCAGTTTTTGTTAGTTACCAAGTTAAGTATGTTCTATGACCAAAATATCTACTTATATAAAGTGGTTGTACTTTTTATTCCACTGTACTTTTAAATCTTTTTAGTTTATTACAAAAGATGAACAAAATCAAAAGCAAACTAAATTAAGAAATTCTCATTATTAATGGTTAGTTTTTGTTTTTAAGGAAGCTTCTTATAGAAATACGGACAGGAAATATTTCCGATCTGCGATTTTTGACTCACTTCGAAAGACTTCAATATTGGTTACAACAAATCTTTGATTTGCGTTCCTTAAATTCTACTTAAAATTTAACTATAATCATCACATAAATTCATATTAAAGATTTTTTTTGTAAATATACACAAAAGATCAAAAGAAGGTTTAAAACAATATTTAGTTATATATTTAAATAGCAGCCAAATTAAGATGTAAAAAGAAGACAAACGAATTTACTTAATTACGTTTATTATACCCTATACTACTATGTGGTCTGGGTATAATGACTTTGTGCTACTGTTTGTAACTGCCAAAAATTTTTGACCTAGACCCATCTTTTATTATACCGATCGACTCAGAAAGTGATTCAGAGATGTCCGTCCGGCCGTCTGTGTGTCCTTGTAAAGCTTGTAATCAAACTACAGGTCGCAAATATGAATATATATTTATGAAATTTCGTATATAAGCTTTTATCGGCCATAGGATGAACGCTATTGAAATTGGTGAGAATCGGTCCATGTTCAGACTTAGTCCCCATACAAATGACCCCTATGAAATCGATATAAAATGCCATAAGCTCCAAATTATCATATAGATCTCAGTCGAATTGGGTTTGCATGTGATTATTACATCCATTAATCAGTAGTCCGAAAATAATCCCTATAGAACAACTCTTAGTCATAGGCCCCATATGCTCTGATGCTTCTCCAATTTGGTTTTTATATCTTTTTGCAAAATAGAAGTAACTTTAGCAAATATGGTCATGATTGGTCCATTTTTCGACCTGGTCCCCATATAAATATAGCATCCGATATGAACTTTTGCATATCTGTAGCCAAAGAAATCAATAACAATGCCACTCAAATTTGGTTTATGTTTATTTTCTATATCCAATTAGTTGGACCTAATAGATAGCAAACCATGGTATAGGGTATCGTACAGTCGGTCTCGACCGACTATAATTTTCTTACTTGTTTTTTAATTGGTGTTATTTGACTTTACTACTCGAAAACTATAGTTATTCATAAACTTATTGTTTACTTGGGCATAATAGCGTGAATTTAAATATTATTTTTAATCAGAGTTTTTGATAAATAGTTACGAGTATGTTTTCTAATATAAATTTTGTAATATAACTGTTAGGTTAATTTTAAAACAATATGAAAACTAACCGCTCTATTCATAACATTAGTTTTTAACTAACCAAATTTTCATATAAAATCTGTTTTAAAAAGCTATTGAAATGTTTCGAAATGATTTTATAAAATGCTTGGGGAATTAATAAAAGGGGAATGTTATCGGCATTCGCAAAAATCCAATATCATTTAGAAGATCGATGAAATATTTATAAACATATCTCTTGTTAAAACTGGCTTTAACCATAAAGCTACAGATAGATTCCAAGTTAAAAATAGAAAGATTATTTTTTTACATAGACATGTAGCTTTGTACGTAAAATATAATTCATATCCCCGCAATTACCCTAAAGTAAACACAATCCTTATTTTGCTTATCAAACGCTACAATTTTTTTGAGGCAATATTTTGGCCATTGATTTCCTTTTGTAATAGTTTGCAGCAAACCATAACTTTGTATTGAAATTGAACCTTATCTTAATTTTTGTTCTTTTAATTAACTAATAAAAATCACGATAAAATAGCAACACTTCTTCTGGGTCCTTCCTGGCTGATATTGATCTTAGATGCCATCCTCGATGCCATTTTTTCAAGGCCTCAGCGGTAACATTTTCTTGCCTCAGCTAAAGTGCGCAAATTGAAATAATACTTTGCATACACCGAAGGGACATTAATGTTGAATTGCAACAGCTCCAGGAATTGGCGTTCCAGAGCATTCACATCTTCTAAAATTTGGCAATAATCAACATTCCATACAGCCTGGTCATCCCATACTTTAGAGGATAGTAATAGAGCACCTAGAACCATACATTTGCAATTGCACCAAATATTTTCTTTCAAGCATCAAGATAAACACTTTCATTATGTTTAATGGCAGATGTGCGAATTGTGAACAATAAAGTGTATGATTAGCCTTGTTTGTTCCGTGATGATGAGCCTATTGAATGGTTTAGAAAATATGGCCTTTTACTCCAGGCAAGATATGAAAACATTCTTCTGGTTTTCGCAAGATCAAATAAGTCGTCTGGAATATCACTGAAATTCATCCAAACAAATATAGTAAACAATATTTGTTAATTGTTATTCCCATTATAAAACTAACGTACCGTCTTTGCAACCTTCTTCCACAATTATGACATTTAATGGGACCATCTAAATTTCTAAGGGTTTAAATACATAATTTAGTATATGAATATTGTTAATTTTTAAAGAAATGGTAACATTTCCAATTACTCTAAAAATATATGTATTATATACATGTACGAAAAGTTTGGGGACTGTCCTCAATAAATACAGTTTATCGAAAAACTGTCCGCAAAAAACATGGGGTGCATATATATATTTCTTTTGTTGGATTTGTTAAATAAATTCAATACGCGGCAAAAAAAAAAACGAAAATCCGAGTCTGACATACAGTTTGTATTCTGACGGCGGTAAAAATCACTTTTTGTAGATAAATCTGGCAGCACTGAGTACAAATATTTTAGCTTTAATGGTCAAAATTATACTTTTACAGACTATATATAATAAAATAGATGTTCTTGAGATATTATAACTAAATAACGGAATATATTTCCGAAATAATCTAAAAATTGGCAAAAATGTCCCCGAAGTATAATGTCCTCAAAAAATGCGCTTGATATATAAAAAATTTGGGGACTGTCCCCAAAGTATCAAAATGTCCTCGTAAAATACAGTGTATCGGAAAAGTGTCCTGTAATAATGCGGTGTGCATATATATATATATATATATATATATATATATTCTAATACTTGATATTAAATTTATTATAATGTAAAAATATATTTATTTTTTTACTTGTTTTATTTTAATAGAATATTAAGTGCACTATAGTTTGCAATTTGACTCATTAATTTATCTCTTTAGACTCCAAAGTTATACACAAAATTGTGAATCTAGGTAATTTTTTCAAAAAAAAAAAAAAAAAAAAAACGCTTAACAGGTATAAAATAAATTTTAAACACTATTTTTTCCCCCAAATGGTGGTTTTTACTGTATTAATAATAACTATAAGACTCCAGCGCTCGAAATTCGAGTGCAATTTCTAGGCAACTTTATTTTTCAACTTAGCCAAATCACAAACCAACACTTTTATGATTTATTATTATTGTGAATGAAGATAACAAACTCATTAACGAACACATTAACAAATTTAATAAACACACACATAGCATACGTATAATTTTATGTATGAGTTCGTAGCAACTTTAAATGCAATTTACTCAAAATAAAGGAAAAAATTTAAAAAATTGTAAATCTGCAAACCGGCTAAAAAGGAATACCTTTCAAATACTATACTTTTGGTCAAAATCGGATAAAACGGTAGAACAAAACATCAGTCACAAGAAATCGCCTAGCCCAATAATATTATAGATTATTTCTAAAAAAAAATTATTTTTTTTTTCTTGAAATACGGCTTCCCTGAATTAATCCTCCATTTGACTATCCTTCAACCCACTGTGCTGCTTGGCAGTTTTCCGACGTTTTCATCAAACAACAAGAAAATCCTAAATATTATTTCAAATACAAACATAAAATTAAATGCAATAAATATAATACATATATAAATTAACATAAAAGAGGTATGTAAAAGTGTGTCAAAAAAAGTGTGTCAAATATTGTAGAAAATTAAAATAAAAAATAAGAAAAAAATTAGAAATGAAAAATAATGTCAACTGTTAACCGACATTACGTTTAATAGTTGCGCGGACATCAAACAGCAAATGTTTTAAGGCTGCCTTTGGCTGATTTAATGACTCCCACTCAAAAGGAAGTGTCAATTTTAATGTTTTGGCGATTTAAATGGCCGTAAAAAATGGAAAAGTGTTTTATTTTTTAAATTTTCCCCGTTTGAAATATTCGTTTGTGCAATATTTTTTGCTTTAGTAGAGTTTTTGTTTTATTGAAGTTTTTACCGTGACATGTTCAAAAGAGCTGTTTGAAACATAAATTCCTGTATTAAAACTGTAACTGAAAATACTATATAAAAAATTTAAGACCTTTAATTTGATGAACATGTTTTTATGTACGTAGTAAATGTTTTTGTTGATGTTGTTGTTACCGGATTTTTAGATGTCTTTTGTCAAATGACCGTAAATATGAAACGTTAGTAATTGACTTAAGCTACTTTCATTTGGCTGTAGGTACGACGGGCAAAATGAAACCCTAGCAGTACTTTATTGCATCAAAGGCAAACTGCTGTTAGAGCCAAACCCATGAAAAATCCATCAATGCATCGTTCTCCCTTCCTATCTAGCGCTCTCTCTCTCCCTCTATCAAGCAATGTTGGTATATGTGTGGGTGTGTATTGTTTTTGTATCGTGTTGTACTTACACACGGCCATAAAATGATTTTCATATTATTTCCCTTCTTTACGAGAGGAATGTTAGTTTATTTTTGTGATTTTATTTTTCGCAAAGCTCTGAAATACCAGTGATTTAAAGCCAACGACATAATTCCTGCTACGGTAACTGCTGCCGTTACTGCTGTAATTATTTTTTGGTTGTTTGGATGTTGTTGTTGTTATAATTATTACATTGTGGACATGATTTATAAATTATTAACCATTCCATTTGCAAAATTAATGTTAGAGGCATCTAATAAACGCGTTACAAATTAGTGATTTCTCTTTAAATTTTGTTTAAGATAAGGGGAAAAACACAAAATATTCCAACAATAAGAGGTAGCCGAAATTTGTTTTGAGTTGGATGAACTAAAAATTATCTGCTGCTGCCAATGCAGCTTATGAGTTAGTCAAACATGGTTAGTGAGACTATTTATTTATTTATCTATTTATTTATTTATTTACTCAGTCTACTAATTTACATTCTACAGACTAATCTATAATATTAATAGGCTAGGCCATTTTTTGTGACCGATGTTTTGTTCTACCGTTTTATCCTGCGTTAGACCAAACGTATATTATTTGAAAGGTATTTCTTTTTAGCCTTTTTGCAGGTTTACAGATTTTTTTAATTTTTTCCTTTATTTTGAGTAAATTGCATTTAAAGTTGCTACTAACACATACATAAAATTATACATATGCTGTGTGTTTTATTAAATTTTTTAATGAGTTTATCTTCATTCACAATAATAATAAACCATAAAAGTGTTGGTTTGTGAATTGGCTAAGTTGAAAAATAAAGCTACGTAGAATTTGCACTCGAATTTCAAGCGCTGGAATCTGCTCGCATAAAATTATTATATAAACACTATATTTTTGATACATATCTTAATTAAATATTTCAAATAAATTAAATAAAAATCAAATAATGGTGAGAAAAGTTTTCATCATCTTGCAATTGGTTCATTTGTCCCATAATTTGTTCCGTGCAAATCCTCACAAAACAGCCATTCATGACGCAAAACACGAGGCGAAGTATAGAAATTTGCAAGATCAGATAATTACTCATATTTAGTCTGGTTAAATATATTAAAAATTAAAGTTATAGAAAGAGATGATCTACGATCTTTTAAGGATTGTAGCCTTAGTAATTTATGCCTACTTTCATATGAAGGTATATCATTAGCCCAATTAATTATTTTCTAAGCATATGTATTTCGTGAAAAGTTTTTTATTTTTGATGTGTAAACATCTATACGCGCAGGGGGGTAAATTTCAAAAACAGCGTAACATGTAAGCGTAAATGTGAGCGTAACATGTAAGTCGTAACACAAAATGTGATTGTATTGGTGAAAAAATTATGATATTGAAAATTAAAAATGAAAAATTAAAAAGGAAAAATAAAAAATGAGAGATGAAAAATGAAAAACAAAAAATGAAAATTTAAAAATGAAAAACGAAAATTTAAAAATAAAAATAAAAACTGAAAAATGAAAAATAAAAAATTAAAATGAAAAATAAAAAATGAAATATGAAAAATAAAAAATGAAACACGAAAAATAAAAAATGAGAAATAAAAAATTAAAAATGAAAAATGAAAAATAAAAAAAATAAAAAAATGAAAAATGATAAATAAATAATGAAAGATGAAAAATTAAAAATGAAAAATGAAAAATTAAAAATTAAAAATGAAAAATAAAAAATGAAAAATGAAAAATAAAAAACGAAAAATAAAAAATTAAAAATTAAAAATTAAAAATTAAAAATTAAAAATTAAAAATAAAAAATGAAAAATGAAAAAAGAAAAATTAAAATTGGAAAATAAAAATTGAAAAACGAAAAATTAAAAATGAAAAATAAAAAATGAAAAATGAAAAATAAAATATAAAAAATTAAAAATAAAAAATTAAAAATGAAAAATAAAAAATTAAAAATGAAAAATAAAAAATTAAACATGAAAAATGAAAAATAAAAAATGAAAAATTAAAAATTAAAAATGAAAAATAAAAAATGAAAATGAAAAAGAAAAAAAAGAAAAATAAAAAATGAAAAATTAAAAATGAAAAATAAATAATGAAAGATGAAAAATGAATAATGAAAAATAAAAAATTAAAAATTAAAAATTAAAAATGAAAAAGAAAAAATTAAAAACGAAAAATGAAAATTAAAAAACGAAAAATGAAAAATTAAAAAAAAACATTAAAAATGAAAAGTTTAAAATTTAGAATAAAAATTAAAAATAAAAAATGCAAAATGACAAATAAAAAATAAAAAATGAATAATAAAAGATTAAAACTATAAAATTAAAAACAAAAAATGAAACATGAAAAATAAGAAATGAAAAACTAACATTTAAAATGAGCAATGAATAATAAAAAATGAAAAATAAAAAGAGAAAAATAAAAAATTATATATAAAAAATTAAAAATAAAAAATGAAAAATGAAAAAAGAAAAATAAAAATTGGAAAATGAAAAAGGAAAAATGAAGAAAAAATTAAAAATTTAAAATTAAAAATAAAAAATTGAAAATAAAAAATTAAAAATTAAAAATAAAAAATGAAAAATTAAAAATAAAAAAAGAAATATTAAAAAAAAAAAATTGAAAATGAAAAAGGAAAAACGAAAAATAAAAAACGAAAAGTTAAAAACAAAAAATAAAAAACGAAAAATTATAAATTAACCGGTTAAAATAATAAATAATAATGAATATTTTGATATTAACAGAGCCCCTGCAGTTGATTGCTATAAGTGATACGCTTTTTGTTTGATTTTAAGAAAGTGCTATAAAAAAATCTTTAATTGCTAGATGTTTACACATCTCCCCTGCGATCGGACCTTTTTATTCTATTATAAGTGTTCCATATTAGAGAACAAAATTCTAACATAATTCTGACAAATGAAACATATAAAGACTTCATAGTGTTGCGGTCTTTAAACACATAAGAGTTTCTTCTAATAAAACCTAACATTCAATGTGTCTACTAAATGCAATTTAGCATCAAAAATAATTCGAAGATCTCTTTTTAAGAACGCATTTATTTTTTTTCCACAAAACCTAGGTTTGGTGAGCGATGAAAAAGGGGAGCGTGCTCACCAAGATTTAATGAAAATTTAAAGAAATTAACAAGGATTTTGTGACAAAAGCATGCTGGGAGACTATAGCTGGACTCTAATACGTGAAACCGAAGCAACAAAATACAAACGACGTTCAAAAGACGCCATTCACTTTTGAAAATTCATTGATTTTTAAAGAAACTAATGATTTTTTTATGTAAAAAACGAATAAAAACAATTTTTTTGTATCCCGAAAACCTGACGTGATAGGTAAAAACCAATTGCAGATTCGAATTCAGCCCACCAAATTACCATAGGAAATATATTTTGTTGCTCCAGTCCAAAACCTTGTTGGCTAGTGTAATATAACCCTTAAAAACAAAGTTTTTATTAATACCCTGTTTCCATAACACAATTCGTCACAGACGAACGAAAATTTGTATGAAGAACAAAAACAAAATACACACAAATTTTCGTTCGTCTGTGACGAATTGTGTTATGGAAACAGGGTATAAAACTCTTTCTTTTCTTATGCATATGAGTTTTGAATCTCTTCGTGACTGCGCGTGACTATGCGTGACTGTGCGTGACTATGTCGAAGTTAATCTTTCTTTACAGCAAGTAGTCGACCAATTTTAAGATTGATTGGATGAGGGGAAATCCGTTTTCAATCTCTCCGTGACTGTGCGTGACCATACCTGACTGAACCGGTTTTAGGTCTAATTAATGAGGTATAAAAATAAGCATAACCCAAATCTAAGTGCTAATATTCTCGCCTACAGATTAGGAAAAGTTCATGTCCGATGCAATATCTATATGGGGACTGGGTCGAATATGGGATCGATCCTGACCATATTTGGTTAAGTCACTTCTTTTTTGCAAAAACATATACAATTCAAATTTGATCTGTGCAATATTTTTGTTTTAGATAGATTCAAGTGGAGATTGGGAAGCAGCTTTACATTTGGGCTATGACCCAAAATTATCCTATAGTGTTCATTTTTGGATTAATAGTTGTAATGGATTTATGGATGTAACAAACAAACGGAAGCCCAATTTAACCGAGATCTATAGATAATTTGGATTTTATGACAACATAAATACATACTTAAAGGTGTTTTTTATCTCTTTACCTAATAACATTTCGGCAGGAGTTTCCCCTGTAGCACAACGTTTTGTTGTTCTGTAATCAAACAAAAATAAATTAATAATATCGTCTAGAAACTCCCCATCTCGAAGATTTGCTAAAACAGTCTTTTTTAACGTTTTGACAAAATTTTCGGCTTGACCGTTAGTAGCCGGGTGACCTGATGCCGTTAATAACTTGAAACTCTTGTGCCGTAAATTGCTGCCCGTTATCATAAACCTTCCAGAAACTTCACGCGATTTGCTTGTAGTGAAATTTGATGTTATATTTTTCGTTTTAAAAACCTCGATCCATTTCGAGTACAAATCAATAACTAAAAGAACATATAAATCCTTTATTGGACTCGCATAACAAATATGCAGCCTGTACCAATAGAGGTTTTTCAGTACTCGATTGGTTTATCTTACAAGAAATGCAATTTGAAACTAATTTTTCGATGTCGTTGTCCATTTTGGGCCAGCACATATACGAACGCGCTAACGCTTTAGTTTTAACTATTCCGAAAGAGAATAGTGCAAATGCGCTAAGATATTATTATGCAATTTATGTGGAACTACCACTCTGAAACCCCATAAAATACACTCGTACTCCACCGAAAGCTCTGCTTTACGACTAATTAATGAAATAAATTCACCTCTCGTCAACAAGACGATTTTTCCAACTTGAATGGCCTCTTTTAACTTGGCCAAAATCGGGTCTCTTCTAGTTTCTTTAGTAAATGTTGTTTCTCTATCTTCACTTAGAGCAAACAAAAGCAAACATATTGCAAGATTTTTCTCAAATTTGGGTTGGAAATGATTAAAGTTTAAATAACAAAACGGATGAATTCCGATTTATTTTTCAAAAATCTGATGTAGAAATTTTGAGTACTCGTATATCAGAATCTTGGTTTTATTATAAAATTAAATGGTTATCGACTTTTCCGAGCCGATAGGTACACGAATGGTGGTGGTGCAGCTATTTATGCAAAATCATCAATATGCTGTAAACTTAAATGTAAATCACTAGCAGATAAAACAATCGAGTATTTGCTTCCCGAAATTTTAAATAACAATGACCAAAAACTTTTAATTGGTTCCATTTATAAGTCTAATAAAGATACTGCTTTAAACTCACTGCTAAGCAAGTTAGAAACACTTTCTCTTGGTTACACCAATGTTATTATTGCTGGTAACTTCAATGAAAATATATTAGCTGATCGAAGTTTAATTGATGATATGCATGCAATTGGATTGATGTTCGTTAATTATTCTATTGCAACTCACTTTACAAAGACCTCAGATACTCTTCTTGATCTGTATTTCATTAACAATCATTCAAAACTATTACTCTTTAATCAACTCTCCGTGTCTTATGACGACAATATAAAAGTATTTGGGTGTTATTCTGGACTGTAAACTCACTTGGTCGAGGAACGTAGAGGAAAGGACTAAGAAGGCGTTATGTGCCTTCTACACCTGCAGGAGGACGTTTGGCAGAAGATGGCGTCTCAAACCGCAGATCATCCACTGGATGTATTGTGCGATAATTAGACCTATTTTGGCCTACGGTAATCTGGTGTGGTGGGGAGATGTGAACGTAAGGGCCAGACTTTCTGAAATCGTGAAGGTACAGAAATTGGCCTATCTGGGCATCAACCGGAGCCATTAGATCGACACCACAGTCGGGACTGGAGGTAATGCTGAACATCGTGCCTATTGATATTTTCATCAAGAGCGCCGCAGCGAAAGTGGCTCACCGTTTAAGGGAGTCATATAAGCTTGAACAAAGCTCTTAGGGACACGGCACAATACTGCTGGAAGTGTGCGGGACACAAATTGATCGGAAAACCGATTATGTGTCACCGGTGATGCACTTTGGGGGTAATTTAACGATCCAAATACCGACTAGGGGAGAGTGGGCCGCAATCTCTGTCATAGACAGGGCTGCGATCTCACTGTACACCGACGGTTCGAAGATGGAAGAGGGTACAGGTTCAGGGGTCTACTTGACGTTCATGTAATTCGGATAATCCCTGACATATGTAGCGTTTTTCAGGCCGAGATTCACGCAATTCTCATTGCATCAAAAATAGGTCTGGAACGGGATATGGATCCAATGACCAATAATATTTTCGTGGACAGTCTTGCTACTCTCAAAGCTCTGAAATCGACAGTTAGATGGAAGTGTGTGAGGGAGCACAGCACACTGTGATGCTTGTATGGATTCCAGGACACAGTGGTGTCAAAGGAAACAAGCTGGCTGACGAGTGTGCGCGGAAAGGCTCAGTTTCTCTGAGCGGGTCGATGGACACTGATATTAGAGTCCCTCTATCTGAGAAGTATAATCTGATTCAAGAGGCAGCTGATCTTGAATTAAGGACAAGGTGGACGCAACTGACCTCTTGCAGAATATCTCAAATCCTATGGCCCTTGCCTAAATCCAAGGATAACGAAATCACTCCTTGGTTTTGGTAAAGGGACAATCAGCGTACTTATAGGAGTACTCGCTGGATACTGTGTTATAGGGCGGATGGCTGAACGCATAGGTGTCTCAAGAGCTGACTTCTGTGGGAGCTGTATGGATGCGGACTTGGAGGAGTCAGTGCAACATTTTCTGTGTGAATGTCCAGAACTGAAGGAGTGGCGCTTTAGATATCTAGGGCAAAGATTCTTCGATAACCTGAGCTACATAGTAGACGTTCTACTCGGCGACCTTGCAGACTTCTTGAGGGAACCCGGCTGGTTCAGGAGGGACGCATAACGGACGAAAGGGATCTTTTTAACTTGTTCTTTTCTTTCCTTTTCTTTTCATTTTCCATGAGCCTTACACTAAATATCTTTACTCTTTAATCTCTCTTCCTATCTCTACCTTCCGGCACTTTTTAAAGGATATCACAATGGGCTTTATGGCCTCCGACTGTACCCGCCTTCGGGCGGGCGACCCATCCGACCTAACCTAACCTACCCACTCACTCAGTTTTTGTGGAATAAATATATATGCAGATAGCATTACAAAAACAGCATTAACAAAATTAGTTCTGATATAAACAGTATAAAAGAATGGGCATCGGCCAATGAACTTTTCATAAATGCACAGAAGTCGAAAGCTATGATAATTGAAAAAATCGAGTCTTTAACAACTCTTTTACCACCGATTCTAATAGGTAATTCTGTTACCGTAATAGATGAAACTGCCAAAAATCTAGGTGTAAATTTGAACAGGAAGCTAGACTCGTTTAATCACATAAATGTTATGTGTGGTGAAACATATGCAATGTTAAGAAACCTTTGGATTATACACCTTTTAATATTTGAATGTTACTAGCCAAGACTTATTTGTTATCCAGACTCTTGTATGGATGTGAACTATTCGCTAGCTGTGATGCATTAAGTATGAAAAGGCTTAATGTAACGTATAATAATATTGTCAGGCTTATGTTTGGTCGCAGTAGGCGAAGTAGAATCTCACAGTACTCTAGACAACTATGTAATATATAATTTGATAATCTGTTAAAACTTCGAACTTTACTGATTTTTCATAAAGTGATTTACACAAAACAGCCTGAATCTTTGTATAATAGAATAACACTGTGGAACAAATTCAGAAAAAATTTTATAAGACCCGTATCGCGGCGTTTGTTTATGTTAGTTCGAATTTTTTTTTTAATCGATCTTCGAACTTTGCAGTCAAATGCCGATTTTCAGCATATTGTTTATATGGTTTTTTTGGCTATAACTCGTCGACTAATTGATATTTTTTCAATTTGTAAAAGCCAAATTATTGCTAGAGACCTGTTTAAAATTTTTAAAAAAATTTGATTTAGAAAATTTTTGTGGTACTTATGAAGCAAAATGTTGGAAAAATTATTTTATTTCATGCTATTTGAAAATATTTTCCATAAAATTAAGTCTTTTTTGCTTTCTGTTTAATCTATAATATGCTTCTTAGTTTCTTCAATAAATTTCATTTGGAAAGAAAACAATCATAATACAAAACTTCCGTTTTCCAGCTTAATATTAATTTACTTCTCATTTTTTATGTACCAATTTTGTTCAGTGTTGGTTCTGAAGAAACACTGAAAAAGAAATTATAAAAATATGGAAAAAAAAATATATTTTTGAAATGTTAGTTATGAAAAGTTTTAAGTAAAAAAATTAAATAAATTAAATTAATGATTTGGCCAGTTGCCGTTTAGCAGGCGGCTGTGGATCAAAATCACTGCTCTCTCTAATATCTTGGTCATCGTCATCATCATCAGAAAGGTAGATAATTTCGTCCAACAAATATTCTGGAATTTCATCTTTGTCTTCCCCTTCTTCCTCTTTTTCCTCGTCTTCCTCTTCTTCAAAGGTGTTTTTATACAACCAAAAATTTTCAGGAGATTTCTTTCCTCTGTACCTGAAACGAAAATAGTTTTCAATCGTTAACATGTTTAAATTGTGCACTCTGACAAAGATATTAGAAAAATCTAGGCATTCAAAATATGCACACTCTATAGTTACCTTATTTCAAATGGAAGCGCAGTTTGGTGATAACGTTCGCCTAGCTCATCAGATTCAGTTGGCAACTGTTGAGCGAGTTGATCAAGATGCTGATGCAAGAGATGAATTTTGTACGACATATTAATCCCAATTTCATCGAAAGCTGCCAACATGTTTGCAACAGATAGCCTGTAGTTGTCATTGTGTTCTTTACCCAAAAGTCCTTTAATGACTGCTTTCAATGCGAGCCATGCATTTAATTCTCGGTCTGTCAGAACTTGGTGAAAATCTTGACGACTCATTAGTTTCCGTATGTCGGGACCATTAACAGCCCCTTCCTGAATTTTCGCGTTACTAAGTCTTGGGAAAATGTCTTTTAAGCGGTTGAATACTGCTGGTCTTTTTGCGATACATTTCAAAAATTTTTTAGCAATGCCAAGTTTAATGTGGAGCAACGGCAACAATATTTTCATTTCAGGAACAAGACTTTCGTGTAGCCTATTGTCTTTAGGCCATTTCCGTCCAATGCGACTATTCCAGTTATGCTGTTTGTACTGGTTTCTTCCTTTAATACCCTCTCCGTATCGTGAATCCCAATCGGGATATTTTGGACGGCCAGATACTGCTAAGCCTGTAATCAATGAAACTATTTTGAGGTCGCAGTAAATGCGCCACTGGTGTTCGTTATATTTGACTACTTCCAGAATATGTTTCAAATTATCGAAATTTTCACTAGTGTCAGTGCTATACGCAATCGGAACAGAAGGCATTCTATTTATCTTGTGCAAAAGCACAACTTTTAAGCTGGTTAGTGAACTATCGATGAATAAGCGTTGCAATAAGCGAAATTTTTTGCATCATTCACATTGAAGAACTTTTCTAATTCTTTTTGGCGTTTTCGATATGCTGTTACTTTGGTACCTTTCGCCAGCAAATTATTTCCTTTCAAAAATTAAGCCAGTAGTTCTGATTTTTTTCTGAGTCAAACACAAATTTGCAACAATTCCATCCAATTGGTTTTGTGTGACTAGGATTGGGTCCTTTGATGTTTCATAGGATGAACCTTCACCAGGGTCGTATTCTGAGAAGAAATCCATGGATGTAGCAGCGGCGGTTGTAGTACTGATATCTGTTTGAAGATCAATACTTCGGTATGTTGGCACTGGAACGAATTCTGAGTGCGGTAATGGTAATTGGACACTTGGCACTGCTACATAAGTTTTATTCTTTGCAATTTTCTTCTTGATGCGGGCTGTTGTCTAACCACATCATTGGTATACCAAAAAGCATAGCCTTCTTCCTTTCACTTTTCAATTGCATAAGAGTTGAATGGCAATTAAAGCAAACTTTTTTTAGGGGCATAGTTTACGTCAGTGATAAACTCTTGCGAGAAATATTGTTTATAGGCTTCCAAAAAAAAAATCACTCGCATTGCCACATTTTTCATCGCTTGCTATCAAACGTCCACAAACATTACAAAAATGGTCCATTTTACATTTTGGTTCCGACATTTTTAATACAATATATATTATACAATATTTTTTTTTTTTTGTTATTTTTGTGAAACCGATGCACTTAACTTAAATCACTCACAAAATGAAATAAGTTCCAAAAAAAAATTAATAGCGAATTTTATCACAACCGAGCGAAAATTAAAAGACATCAGCTTCAGCTGAGTTTCGAGTCTTAACTGAATCTTCATTTTTGAAATTAGTTCGCTTGTACGAAATAAAATATAATATTTTAAACACGACTTAAAATATAACTGAACTCGAACCTGTTTATTGTACATGTTCTGTTTTTTTTACTACACGAGCCACAACACGACTTAAAATATAACTGAACTCGAACCTGTTTATTGTACATGTTCTGTTTTTTTTTTTTTTTTCAGTACACGTACCAGAACATGAACTTCAAATAAAGCAACACTCAAAAATGTGTGCTTTATGTGTGATTGAAACAAAAAGTACGTGATACAAAAATGTTCGTGTAAATAACGAAATATTAAAACGAACACAGTCATGGTTGTGTTGGGCACCGAAGAAAATTTAAAAACAAACATAATTGATATGAAAATAAAAATATGTGTGTGTTGGTCTAAGTTATTTTTGTTTACATATATGTACGAGTTTTTTATTCAGTGTGTGTTTTTTTCTGAACTCTGGTTGAAAACAAAAAAGTTGTTTTACTACTTCCTAATTCTTGGAACTTCCCTTTTTAATTACTTCTACCTAAATCGCTATTTATTTAATGATTTTGGGATTTTTAACGCAAATTATCGACTAAGACCATTTTCTTTTCAAATGAAATTTATTGAAGAAACTGAGAAGTACAAATTGAAAAAATATCAATTAGTCGACGAGTTGTAGCCAAAAAACCATATAAACAATATGCTGAAAATCGGCATTTGAATGCAAAGTTCGAAGGTCGCCGCGATACGGGTCTTCTAATTTAGCTTCTATTTCACCCCTCACTCTCAGAATCGACCTAACTTTTGCTAACCTGAATTTGTTCCACAGTGTATTTACAAGGTCTGACAGAGCAAACAAAATAAATATATTTCCCTTAAAAAAAATTATAATGAAAAAACACTTTTTTTTCAATGCTATTAATTTTTGGCTTCAACTTTCACCTAATATTCAAACCATAACCAATGCAAGGCATTTCAAAATTGCGATATATAACTACTTACCATAATAATTGTATACCCTCAATTTTGTTAACTTTTATATGCAAAAATGTATTAACTTTTCTTTTTTTGTTTTTAGAAATATTATTTGTTTTAAGTTATATTATATTTACTTGTGGTTTTAATATAATTTTGATTTAACAATATTTTTTCATTAGCAACTGTTTTTTAATTAACTTTCCTTCAAATAATAAGAATTTTGTTTTTATTTAATCATATTGTGCCATTATCTTACCAGCGCTATTAAATAAGATTAGTTCGTGTTCTGTTGTATCGATTAAATAAATTATTAAATAAAATGAAAAAAAAAAATGTTTTTGAAAAAAATAAGTGACTTAACTAAATACGGTCAGGATCGATCCATTTTTCAACCTTTTTCCCATATAAATATAGCATCCGATATGAACTTTATCAGATCTGCAGACAAAATAATTAATAAAACTCAACTTAGATTTGGTTTATGCTTATTTTCTATACCCAATTAAGTTGGATCTAAGCCAATTCTCTAAACATGTTATCTATGATATTAATATGCAAGGCGATTTCTTGTGACCGATGTAAATTCCACAGTTTTACCCCGATTTTGACAAAAGATTTATCATTTGAAAGGTATTTCTTCTTAGCTGTTACTCAGATTTACAGATTTCCATCAACTGAAATATTTTTTTGGAGTTATGATCGTTTGTTAATGTGTTTGTGTTAATGTGTTGAGTTTGTTTTCTTCATTTAAAATGAGTTGAATTGTGAAGCATAACTTTGGGGTCTTTATTAAATGAAAAAATCAAATTTTCTAGAATTTGCACTCGAATTTTGGGTGCTGGAATCTGCTAGTAATAATAATTTTCTTAATTTATAATTTTTTTCGTTCTTTGTTAATATTTTTTGTTGATTAAAAAGAGAATTTAAACAAAGCCGCATCATCACTTTCCTTCAAAATGTTTTTGGACCCGTGAGCAAGCAGAAATGGGGAGTCATACGTAGACTTTTTTCGGTCACTGACCTTGGTCTTTTGATTTCGTTTTCTGGATGAATGGGTCATGATTTCACATCATATAAATTCACTTTGTATTTTCACTGGCTCGTATAGACCGAATTTCCTTGAATTTCAAACAAGAACCCTTTAAAATTTTTCTCTAGCCAAAAAGTTATAATTTTATTTTGAAAAATATGTCGGTAACTTTTTCATTTTGTGTTTATTTGAAACTAATCCTGGCAAATGGCTTAACAAAAACCTTTTGCTTTTTAAATCACCCTTGGCTGTTAGAATGTTTCACAACACAGGAAACTTTAATATCGTTACTTTGATTTATTTATATAAATTTTTTTAACTTTCAAAAAAGTTTATATTTTCTGCAAAAAAAAAAACGACAAATATCAGATTTTTCTTTTTTTTTTTGCATTTCATTGTTAATGGGAAAAGTATACTTGAAAAAAAAAAACAACTCATCCACACAAACCAGCCAACAAACCTAATACATACACCATGAAATCCTATAGATACAACATTAACCCAGTGTTACATGAAATCAAATAGAAACAAAAAAAAAAAAAAAACACAACAATAAATCCTCGTGTTCTCTTAACACAGTTTAATTTTGGTTGATTTTTCTATAATATTATTTCTTTTAACCAACCAGCAGGCGAAAGCAGCTGTGTTTAACGAAATTAAACTACAATGAATAGAACAACAAAAACAACTGGATTAAATGTTGTGTCCTATTTTGTACTCCCACATATTTATGCCGTGGCACAAACTAACTTGGAATAAAACCAAAAAAAAAAAAAAAACCAAAGAGGACACAAAAAAAATAAGAGTTGCAAAACAACACCAACAACAATAATAAAAAAGTATGAGATTTTTTTAAATGAACAGAAAAATAAAACAAATACAAATACTTGTATACTAATCAGGTGATATGGACCAGATAACACAAACTTAACTCTCACTTTCATTCAAATTGAGCAAGCGCTGTATAGAGACTAAAGAGACTAGCCGTCTTTGCAAAGCCTGGAATTCTGAAAGCTTTTACAAATTTTAAATTGAGTAACTGCTGGTTATTATATTTGAAATACTGGAATTTCGAAAATTGACTTTCGAAATACAATAAAGATTTAGAATGAAAATCTGTGAATAAGAAGGACTTGAGCAGTTAAAAAAAAAACACAGACACACACTCACCAAATTTTGATGGATAAAGAAATGAAAAAATTATGTGAAAATGTAATGAATATGAAAAAAAAAAAATATTATAAGGTTTACATAAGGGCGGAACTAGATATATAACAGAAACTACAATAAATGGCTAAGATTCAGGAAAAGGCAAAGGAAGAAACCTTTAAGGACAAATACATAAATAAAATGTTTAAATTTGAAATTTCAAATATCAATTGAAATGAATTCTTGTAACCAAATATAAACATCAATAATTTCTAGTAATCGTTTTCTATAATATTTTTTTTATAACAACGGAAAGAGCTGACACACATGTGTAAGAATATGATTTCTTATATGACTGAATTGTAGAATGAAGTAATTTTCTGAAACAAGAATTCATAGACATACTTTTATAATGGCTTAAAAAAAGTGAGCCATTATAAAAGTCAACGGGGAGTATGCGATTCCCTATATTATGAGTTCTTAAAAATGCTTCACAGTCAGCAACACAAAAATTAAAAATAAATAAAACACACTCAAAATTGAGAAATAAATTGATAAATAAATAAGTCATTATGATCTGAGTGTGATTTAAAAATACATACAATTATATACTAAGGGAAAAATAATATTTCTTATAATAATTTTTTTCATAAGCCAACTCTATAAGAAATTACAGTAATTTTTCTTTGAGAAAATGCAAATTTTAGCGAAATATTAACAGACGCACAGTGGCGCCTGTAGAACAAGTGAGGTTGCAAAAATCAAAAATTTCATGTGCCCTAAAAAATATTGAATAAACCTATTTTACAGGAAATTATCCAACGATTACAAATATGCTACTCTTATTACCATCAGATTTTTGGTTCAGAAGATATAGCCCTTGACTGATCTTCAGTGTTCAAAAACCCAGACCATTTTTAGGTAATTTGCACCATTTTCAGCTACAGTATCTCGAAGACTAGGTAACGGATCGTCATTATTTTTGACTTTATTTATAGATCTATTTATTCAGCCCAATTCTAAATATTCCCAGGGAAATGAGTTCCCGGGGAATTCATTTTTCCCGAGAACAAATCCTCCTATTCTAAACAGGCGGGGAGAGGAATAATATGGGAGAGAGAATTTCGATTATTCGAAGACAGCTGTTTTGCTTCAGTTGTTTTGTTTTGTTTACAAATTAAAAAATTTTTGTGGGAATTAATAGTAAAACTTTTTTTTAAATCTTTAATAAATTAAAATAAATACAAAAAATGTTCAGTGTAGCGTTTCTGATGGTAGCTGAAGCAGAAGAGCAGCAGCAGGACATGACGGAGCAAAGCATGGCAAGAAGAAAGCCAGCAACCCACTTGAATTGCCTGCTGAGTTTAATTTCCACTCCAAATTGCGCCATACCCGGCTTAGCTCCTCCTTGCTTCCTTTGAACATCCCGCATGTAACATCAAGGTTGGCTTGCATTGTGTTCAAAAGAACATGAATTTTTTTTTTTTTTTTTTTTTTGTTGCTTTTGACCTGAAAGGAACAGTAATGCCATAATAATATTATTATACAAAATTTTAAATAATATATATTACAATTTTTCATAAAAATATTAAATACTTACATTTTTCGCAGCACTCCCTCTCAATTTTTTGGCGGAATTATTCCCAAATTATTCTCCCTGTTATTGACATTCAGAATAGCTACTTTTTTCCCGGGGAAGAGATTCCCATTTTCGCAGTTCTTTTAGAATAAGGGTAAAGGGAAAAGAGAAAAAATTCCCGGGGAGATTTTATTAAGAATAGGGGAACAGGGAATAGGGAAAAAATTCCCAGGGAATTGTTATTGAGAATTGGGCTGATTAAGAAAAAGAATAAAAAATTTGTACTGTTTGCTTAGTGGTTGTCCAGGTAAATCGATATTTATCAACTATCCATTTTTTCAGTATTTCTCAAATTTGATGGCAAATAAAAAAAAAATATAAATTTCTATATTTGCCATATTTTCAAAATAAGTTCCTTGATTATTCCTTTACCTAATGCAAAAATTTCCAATTGCCCCTCCTTGTCCCCATTGTTGCTAGAGCTAAAAGTTTGAAAAAAAAACATGGTTCCAGAAATGTGTTTCATGCATGTTTCGTTCGTTATTGTTAAGATATGTATGATTTTTGTTTTTCATTCTGTAATGCTTACCTGAGATCCTAGTCAAATTCTGCTCCCTAAATTCAGGTCGAGATACAATATATGACACGTAACCGTGAATACTCATTCTTATTGTTATTCCCCAAGTACGGATACGGAAACTCAAACGATGGAAACACTTTGACAAGATTTCTTTAAAAAGATTAGGCTGTAACTCGAATCACTGGAATAAACAATCAAATCGTTACGAGATTGGAAACGATCTTGAATGTTTTAAACTGCAAGGAAAAAGTTGTTTCTGAAAAATATGGGCAGATGCTTCAAAAACTGCATCACTTTTAGCAGAATTATGTACACAGAAATATTTAACCCCGACAGTTCATAAATATTGTCGCATGGCAAAGATATAATTGAATATTGAATTTGCCAATTGGAGGGCTTTCTGAAGAAGCACAGGGGCCCCTAAACAAATGTTATAAAAAATATAGATTGCTGAACACTTTCAAATCATCTAGGGTGAGACAAAATGAGGACTTTTTCAACATATTAGCAGCATCTTCTGATCCACTTATTTCATCACTACGGCATGTAAAGCCACGAAAAGAGTTAAAAGATAATTATAGTTCCAAAATTATTAGTCTCTGAGATATATCTTCTTTTACGGATTGTGAACAATATTTTACAAAAAATTTAAAATAAATTTTTTTAAAAAAATATTTCTTGTTAAATCTTTTCTGGAATAATTTTAAATCATTAAAAAGAAACATAAAAAATCAAAAATTTTATAAAATACTAGCTGAGTCTGGTCCGCTTTGCTGGCCCGAAGAAAACATCTGGATTTTATATTGCATCTAAATTTTAATACCGGGTGTCGGGCAAAAGTAAAGCACGATTTAATAATATTATGAATATGACTGAAAAAAAATATACGTTTTCTTGAATATTTTACCACCAGCGCCACCTACAGGTGAAAAACTTTGTCAGCAACTTTAGTTTTATGTACATAATATATGTTGCGAATTTGAGCTAAATTGGACCGTAAATAAATTTTTTGGGAAAATCTCGACCCCAGCGCCACCTATCAGGTACAAAAAAAGTTATGCAAATCGGAGAACCAAAGGAACATATGGTATGTATACGAAGTCGCTAGCATTAGTGGTTCAACAGTTATTAGAGTACCAACATACGCACCAACGTTTTTATATATTAAGATTTTATTTTACTTCCCATAAAATTGATTTTTCCACAAGTTTCAAGTTTTCTAACCCATAAGTAGGCACCTAGCAGGCGTAGAACCCTTTTCAAACACTCATCTCATAGGTTGAGCAATTACACTAGCCAACAAGGGTTTGGACTGCAGCAACCAAATATCTTTCCTAGGGTAATTTGGATGCTAAATTCGAATCTGTAATTGGTTTTTCTCTATCATGTCAGGATTCCGAGATACAAAAAAAAATTTTATTGGCTTTTTTACATACAAAATAGTTTATTTAAAAATCTATGAATTTTCAAAAGTGAATAGCGTTATTTGAACGTCGTTTGCATTTTGTTGGTTCGGTTTCACGTATAAGAGTCCAGTAATAGTCTCCCAGCATGCTTTTCTATCAAAATCCTTGATAATTTCTTTAAATTTTCATTAAGTATTGGTGGGCACGCTCCCCTTGTTCGTCGCTCACAGCACATAGGTTTTGTGGAAAAAAATTCTAAATGCGAATGAATGAAAATGCATTTTGAGTGCCATTCGCGCACCTAATTCGTGAAAATTTTTCAATAATTCAGGAAAAATTTGTCTGTAGTTTTCACTCTTATTGTTTCCTTATCTGAAAGATCACTCAAACCTTTCTCTCATTGGCTTCAATCCCAATTGGAGACTTGCTCGTTTGGAACACCGACTGGAATATACTAAAAAAAGTGTGGGTAGTATTGACAAGAACTGTTTGTGGAAACGGGAAGCAATACAAGACTTAGAAGTGAAAGCTTAACACATTTAAAAAGTTTCAGTTTCAAACCGAATGGTCGATATCATACAAAATAGAGAAGGAGTTTGATGTGATGGTGTTGGTTGAAACATGGCTGAATTCTGATTTTGCTGATTAAGAATTTTTTAATTTAAAACTCTACATCGTGTATCGTAAAGATAGAAATGGACTGATTACTAGTCTCAGCAAAGGTGGTGGTGTTTTGATTGCAGTAAGATGTGAATTTAGTTCATCTTTATATGATATTGATGACAAAAAATAGTTTACTTGATCAACAGTTCGTATCTGTTTTTGATTTTAATTCAATTTGTTCTTTCGTGGTTCATATATTCGACCAGAAAATTCTGATGATTTACATGAGGTCCATGTATCTAATGTAGTATTTCTAGATGCGAATGTGTCTGTTAACTCTCGCTTCTGTGTTTTGGGTGATTTTAACCTTAAAAATGTTTTGTGGCCACAAATTGGTGATAGTTATGAATTGTTACCTAGTAATGTTAATAAAGCTAAAGAAATTAATTTCACAGATAGTTTAATAATTTTGAGTTTGGGGCACATTAATGATATTTGTAATAAATTAAATAATTTTTTGGATTTAATCTTTGTTCCACATGACTGTAAGTTTTCACTGTATGCGAGTGTGTTGCCAATTTCTTCATTTAATTTACTGCATTTTTCCCTTAACTATTGAAACGGATTCTTACAAGATTTATAAAAATTCTCTATGTTTAAATTCCGTTAACTTCAATTTTAAAAGTTGCTATTTTGATGTGCTTAATTCAGTACTTAATGGTGTTGACTAGATTACGACTTTTTTGGGTCAAGTAACATCACCATGTTATGATATATTTTTAAATACTGTTCTGGATATTTGTAATGCAAATGTCCCTCTTAAAAAATCAAAGCAATATAAGCTTCCGCGGTATACGAGGGGTCTAAAAATGCTTAAGAACCTACAAAACAAGTTTCATAACTGTTTTATTAAATCTGCTAGTTCAGAAGATAATGAGAAGTTCATTTATTATCAAAGAGAATTGAACTTTCAAAATAAATTTTTATATAAACAATTTATCTTACAAAAATAATGTGAAATTAAACCTAGTCCTACATTAAAAAACATGTTTCAAATATTCCAACTACATATCATGAAATATGATGGCTCTGTTTCTAAATCTAGTAGTGATGTTGTAAATATGTTTGCCAATTTTTTCAGCTCAAATTTTGATTCTTCAATGCTACATACAGCTAGATACTCAAATTCATTTGACATACTAGACATTGGTATAATTGAAAAATAATTTTAAATTAGATTCAGATGGTTTACGTACCTAGTCTTTGAAAAAGTGTGCTTTGTCTATGGCGCTTGCACTTAAATATATTTTTAATTTATCACTAAAAGAAGGAATTTTCATTGACAAGTGGAAATCAACGACCATTACTCAAGTTTTTAACAAGTAAGAAAATTATAGTCGGTCTAGACCGACTATACGATACCCTATACCATGCGTTTAGAAACCCAATCTCTTAGGCCCAACTAACTGGACATAGAAAATAAGCAAAAACCAAATTTGAGTGGGATTTTTATTAATTTTTTGGCTTTAGATATGAAAAAGTTCATATCGGATGCTATATCTATATGGGGACTAGGTCCAAAAATGGACCGATCCTGATCATGTTTGGTAAAGTCTTTTGTATTTTGCAAAAATATATACAAACAAAATTTGAGAAGAATCAGTGCAATATTTTTGTTTTTTAATTGATTTAAGTGAAGATCGGGAAGCAGCTCTATATGGGGGCAAAGGGACAATTTTTGGACTACTCATTAATGGACGTAATGAACGCATACAAAAACCAATTTGAGTAAGATCTATATGACAATTTGGATCTTATGGCAATTTATGTCGATTTCATAGGGGTAATTTGTATGGGGGCTAGGTCTAAACATGCACCCATTCTCAATAGCGTTCATCCCATGGCCGATAAAAGCTCATATACCAAATTTCGTCAAAATATATTCATATTTGCGACCTGCAATTTGATTACAAGGTTTACATGGACACACAGACGGACGGACGGACGGACGGACGGACGGACATTGTTAAATCAACTCAAAAAGTGATTCTGATTCGATCGGTATAATTAAAGATGGGTCTAGGTCAAATATTTTTGGTTGTTACAAACAGCAGCACAAAGTCATTATACCCAAACCACATAGTGGTATAGGGTATCAAAATGGTAATAAAGATGAAGTTACAAGTTATGGGCCGATATGTAAATTATCATGTGTTTCTGAAGTTTTTATACCCTATACCACTATGTGGTTTGGGTATAATGACTTTGTGCTGCTGTTTGTAACAACCAAAAATATTTGACCTACACCCATCTTTAATTATACCGATCGAATCAGAATCACTATCTAATTCGATATAACGATGTCCGTCCGTCCGTCCGTCCGTCTGTGTGTCCATGTAAAGCTTGTAATCAAACTGCAGGTCGCAAATATGAATATATTTTGATGAAATTTGGTATTTAATCTTTTATCGGCCATATGATGAACGCTATTGAAATTGGTGAGAATCGGTCCATGTTCCGACCTAGCCCCCATACAAATGACCCCTATGAATTCAACATATATTGCCATTAGATCCAAATTATGATACAAATCTTAGTCAAATTGGGTTTGTATGTACATATTACATCCATTAATTAGTAGTCCAAAAATGATCCCTATTGGACAACTCTTAGTCATAGGCCCCATATAGAGCTGCTTCCCGATCTTCACATAAATCTATCAAAAACAAAAATATTGCACTGATTCTTCTCAAATTTTGTTTGTATATATTTTTGCAAAATACAAGAGACTTTACCAAACATGGTCAGGATCGTTCCATTTTTGGGCCTAGTCTCCATATAGATATAGCATCCGATATGAACTTTTTCATCTCTGCAGCCGAAAAAATTAATAAAAATCCCACTCAAATTTGGTTTATGCTTATTTTCTATATCCAGTTAGTTGGGCCTGAGAGATAGGGTCTCTAAACGCATGGTATAGGGTATCGTTTAGTCGGTCTAGACCGACTGTAATTTTCTTACTTGTTGAACATGTTATGTTGAAAAAATTATTTTTCTTTTCAAAATCTATTATATCTCCTTATCAGCATGGATTATTTCCTGGTAGGTCTACTACGACCAACTTAAGTGTTTTCAGTGAGTATTGTATATCTGCATTGGAACACGCAGATACATGGTTATTTATACTGACTTTTCTAAAGCCCCTGCCCCTGACAGGGTATCTCATAGTATTCTTTATTATAAGTTGCACGCAATTGGATTGCATTCTAACATTCTATGTGGATAAGATCATACCTATCTAATAGAATTTGCAGAGTGTTAGTTGAGGATTTTGAATCGTTTACATATGTTCAAACCTCAGGCGTACCTCAAGGCACTGTTTTTGGTCCACTCTTGTTTAATTTGTTTATAAATGATGTCTCTAAATGTTTTAGTAAGACACGCTTTTTGCTTTATGCTGATGATTTAAAAATATACTGATTTATAATATACCTCCTTTATTGATATATATATAACTTACAAAATGATTTAAATAATCTTCAAGATTGGTGTTAGGTTAATAATCTGCTTTTAAATCTTCAAAATATCGTCATGTCTCTTTTTCTAGATCTCGAAATCCGATACCGTCTTGTTTTAGTTTGGGTGGTCACAATTTAACTACTATTGACATAGTAACTGATCTGGGAGTTGTTTTTGACTCTTCAATGTCTTTCACTCCCCATGTAAATTATATAGTACCGAAAGCTTATAAAGTCCTTACATTTATTAGGAGAAATTGCTCTGATTTTTAGAATTGATCTACACATCTTATGTTATATCAAAATTTAAATATGATGCTGTCGTATGGAGTTCACATTGTGGGAAACACATCTCTCGCATTGAGCGAGTGCAACGTGTATTTCTTAAATACGCTCTCTCGTCAATTAATTGTGTTGATCCCTTACCCTCATATAAAGCTTAAGGCTTGCTTCTTGGTATTGAGACTTTAGAATATAGGCGTAGATTTCAAAGCTTATTGTTTGTATTTGATTTAATTACTTGTGGTATTGATTGTCATGACTAGCACTCGCAGATATCTTTTTATGTCCTTCCTAGAATTTTTCGTCATAATCATCATATATTAAATGTATCGTACCATCGCAAGTTATGCAATAAACAGTACATTAAATCACTATTGAATTTTGCACTTCAAAAGGAAGTTTTAAGCTGTTTCTTTTTGAGTTATAAAATCAGACATACTTATTTAATTTATGAATTAATTTCTAATTTAAGTTATAGTCTGTAAGGAACTTTTGTATTCCATTGACTGAATAAATGAAATGAATACCAAAATAATACTGTGTCCAAATAATAAAGTGGCTATTCAATTAAAAATTCGCAAGTTTATAGATTTGTGTGAATAACTGGTTTTAGACTGGTAGTACTGTTTTTGATATTTGATTCAATAGTGAAGCTCCCCCCTTTGCAAACTATTAAAAGTAAATGTTGTGATTTTAACAATATCTCAGTTAGATGGACAAAAAAAGTTGCATGACATTTTTCTTGTGGCATAAAATTTCTGCTTTTCAATCATTAAGACTATTACAGGAGGGCTTCGTTGACCAGGCTCTATTGAAAAAATATTACTAGTGCAACAAAGAATTCCAAAAAAGCAGAAATGTCGTTAAATACACAAGCCTCTCCGTATAAGAAAAACATCAATGGTAAAAAACTCGTCAAGAGAATCTAATATTTGGTATCGGAAAATCGTAGACTGACAATTAGAGATCTGGCTGGTACTACAGACATTTCCAGAGGTTCACCCTAGGACATTTTAAAAGATATTTTGGCTCTCAAACCAGTCAAATATCAAGGGGCGGCAAAAAAGGCAGTAAAATTTTTTTTGAAAAAGACCATCGCACTAATATGTATTTAATTCTATGGTTTCTGAGTAACAGTACGAAATGAAGCACATCATTATAGGTGAATATGGCTACGACTATAAAGCAACTGACCTCGTCAAACGAATATCGTGCAGTGGGACCAAAAAGATGCAAAATTGTCATGTCAACTTCATGTTTCTTTGACTGCCATGCAGTGGTACATTATAAATTCCCTTTTGTCGGGCCCAACTGTCAACACTGGCGCAGACAAATTTTTCGCCACCATATTTTCTGAGACCATTTCGTACAAAATTCGCCTTATATCATAACACAATCAACGTATTCGCCTCATTTAACTCCGTGTGATTTCTGGCTCTTCAATAAACTAAAAAAATCTACTCCAGTGACACCGCACAGTGGTCAATTGCGCGAGATAGCGGTCAAAACTCTATAACTTTTGACCGGATTGGTATTTTTTTACGCAATTTATTTTGGTCAATAGGAGGGACTTTAAGCTTCAATTTGCGTGTCCAAACGTAAAAATCGACTGATAGGAACGTATGTAATTTGGAGTTAAAAATGCATTTTAATTTTTTGTTGAGTTTCCATGTAAAAGTTGAATATTTTGACATTTTAAATAGGTATTTTTTTTATAATTTCTTATTTTCTTCAATCGTATTTTATAACCAATACTTATTTATTATTCCTAAACTTAATTTTGGTCAGAAAATGCCAACATTTGGCCCCTGACATTTATTTAGTCTCAATATTCACAGGGGCCAAAGGTTGGTTTTTTTGGAAGAAAGCTAATTCTTTTGAGGATTAAACTGAAAAATAACACTGAAATTCCCAACAATATCAATACCATTTGGATATATTATATACAGAACACAACATCGATAAAATTTTAAGTAAACTTTTACTATTGATTTAAAGTGCACATATATTTTATTTAAATGTATTAATAAAAATTTATACTAAAATTAGAAACAAATTATAATCTTTAAACTAGTATTAATTAAACAATATTAGTAAAAATTTCTTCCAAATAGCTTTGATTTTCATTTTGCAGTAGTTGTTTAGCTTCTTCATCTAACTCTAATGAGGTTGATTTCCATTTTTGTCGAATACTGGACATATATGGGTCTGATGTGCACAACAAAATATTAATAAGATATTCATTAGTACAATATCTGGAAATTTTTCTTGTATTGTGCTCGCGAAAGAATCTGTAGTCTTTGTTCCTTTTTTCTTGGGCTTCTTCTGAGAGATCTCCAATTGGAAGCATATTGTGCTGAATTATTTGTTCCCCATGGAACAAAATTTTGTGAACTGTGGTTGGCATATGTCTCCAAGAATATTTTTGGTTATAAAGGGTTGCTGTCTCATTAGCATACTGACCAAATTTTTTTGCATCTATCTTTTTGCTACACGCTATAACTTGTAATATGATTTGGAATCGTCGTATTAAATCATAATCTACTCCAGTTATAGAAGCTGCAGTTTCTGGATCGGAAAAAAATCTCCTTGCTGTGTTTCCATCATTAGAATTTCCTTCTCCTTGCTTTGGCTGGTCAATTATAAGGCCTATCTCACGGTATTTTTCTTGAATATCTTTTTTTTTTGCTTTCTTTTTTCCAAATTTTCTTTGTTGTTTCTCACTGTTTCGCCTAACGGGCCAAATTCCAAATCGTATTCCAATTTAAGAATATGCTCCATAAAACGAATTCTAGCATGAAGAGGTGACATTCCAAATTCATATGCTTCATTAAAACTATCGTCTTGTGTTGGTGGTTGGCTCAATTGACTTGATGTTTTTTGGCATATGGTGCAGCTTGACGATGACTTTGTTTTGGTTAAAGCTTGTGCAACTTTTCCATCAATCATTGGGAGTCTCATTTTAAAATGTACTTCAATGTCTTGGTCATCAAATTTAAATGTTACTGGTTGAAGTTGTTTAATTTGATCATTTATTTTTCGAACTTCTTCATCTATGACATCTTGAGTCTCCTTTTTGTAAGCAAACTTTATTGGTCTACAAAATTTTGTTGACGAGGGAATTTCATTCTTCCATACATCTATCTCTGCAGCTCTACTAGTTGACGGCTCTGAACCAATATAAGTTTTTGTTAAACGTAATGGAACGAAAGAAATCATGAATAAATTGGCATCTGATGAATTTTGCGCATTACATTCTTTGTATTGTTTCTGGCCAGAGGACCCCCATTTAGAAATTAATGTCATGCTGCAATTTTTAAACTTTTTAAATAGTCAGCATCAAATGTCTTTAATAATCGTTCTGCAGTGTGTTCAAGAAGATCCTGCAATTTTATTTCTGCTGAACTTGAAGTTACACTAATAGCAGTTGGTGAAGGTAAGCAATCTTTTTTGGCAGAAACTATATCTCGATATGATGGAAAAATTCCACAATTTTTTTCATTGGTTCGCTTCCGCAATTCTGTATATTGGTTTTTAGTCATTTTCAAATCCAAAAATAGTGCAAATGCTTCTTCTGGAGTAAATTTATTTTCTTCAGTTGGTGTCGGCATACTTTCTAAAATCCTTTTTGTGCGTCTGGGGCTTGCTTCCACTATTTTTTCAATGATAGCAATTTTACCCTTTTTAGTTTTCGATGGTTGAATTTGATGCAGAAATGAATCCTTTATGATGCTACAAGAAACTTCTTCATTGATATGTTTAAGCTTGCGTCTTCGTGATCTTTCACTACAATTATCAATTGGCTTTGCTGGTCGACCACCTTTTCCAGTTTCCGTGGTAGTTACTGATGGCTTTTTAAAAATAAGTTTATTTCTTAGCCATTCTTGGTTGCGTGAGTAAAACAATTTCTTGTTTCTGGAACATTGATTGTACCGTTTTCTTAAAGTATTTAAAAAGTTTTTTATTTTTAAGTTATGAATTTTAATTTCTTGTTTGTCGCATATTTTGAAATGTAAAATAATGTCGTTTTCATCTTTCCGTTCAAAATATATATCAGATAGAACACTATAACTGAATTTAGCCATTGTTTAAACAATAATGAAGAAAAAAAATGAATGCATGGATTAATATACTATTGCTCGAAGTTTCAACATGATCTTTTTTACCTCTTTGAAACATAATATAACAGGTAGTTGGTTTTACCAGTTATTTCCATTGGTTTTAAATTTATTTGCAATTTTCACGTATTTAAGTTGTGTAATATTAGATGGCAATAAAATCTTTTTTACCTTTTCCAAATGAATTGCCAGATACCACATAATTTGAGAGTTCTATTGTCATTTTTGTCAAAATTTTGATACACCCTTCTATGTGGACTAGGTCCAAATATGGGCCAACTTCTCCTAATTTCAACAGAATTATTTTTTGGGTCAATAAGAACTCTTGTACAAAATTTCATCAAAATATATGCATAATAGCCACTTTCACATACAAATAACTTCTCAAAAAATATGACGTGCATTTGTACCGAATATCTTACCTTGGGTCAGATAAATTGTTGTAGCTCAAAAAGTGCAGTCCCGATGCATGGATATGTGTATATAGGATAGTAGGGGGGAGTTAGGACTACAAAATAGTAAATTTGTGTTTTGACTCAGCTTGACTCACAGGAGTTGTGCTCTATGAAGTAGGAAATTTCCGAGAAATTTTACCTTTTTTAAAAAAAAAATTTTAATTGTTCTGAAAACAGTTAAGTTACAACACAAAATTTATTTTATCCAAAAATCTTGAAAAACAAAAAAGTTATGATCATTTAAACTTTAAAAATTAACTAAAAATATCATAAATTTACTAAATTCTGAAAAAGCCCATTTTGGACCACCCTGTTCTCAGTTAAATAGTTGAAATAGAGTTCTAATTTTTTGGCTCCCGAGGTTTACTACTGTCTACTTTCATATGAGTCTAATAACTTTAAAATCGGAGAACAAAAACCAAAAGGAGTTTTGGCCGCTATCTCAAAATATTGACCACAGTGCACCGTTTTAAATTTGATTTAAATTGGATTGGAAAAAACGTAGATATACATATAATTTTTCGGAGTAGATTACTTTGAAGGCGATAAAATAGACTCAGAAAAATAAATTAAACCTTTAACTTTTTATAACAAACAAATTAGAATGTTAAATTCGTCTGCGCCGTATTTTTGATACCATCCAGCAGTTTCTTAAACTTCATATTATAAGCAATGTGGGGTACTGTGGCTATTTTTATAACTTCTAAACTATTTAAATTTATAATTAAATGTTTTTCTTTTTTGACAAGTATTTTTGATTCTCATTTTTTCTTTAATATTTTCTTTAAAAATACAATGATGCTTTTTTTAAACAAATAATTAATTTCAATCTGATAAATTACATTATGTTTCTATAATTAGAGTCGGCTTCCCCATTGTTGGGTCATGCGTAAACGAGAAGAGAAATCGACTAAGCCCTACCACAATAAAAAAAAAAAACAGATATTCGCCTACGACAACTTCAAGTTAGTTAAGCCATTAATATCGTCAGAGAAACGCAAGATTTTTTCTTTTTTGCTATTAGCAGTATTCTTAATTTCAATGCTTAAATTTAAATAGACTTTCTATTCTTTTCTAACCATATTATCCCCTCCACACCACTGTGCAGAGGGTGTATAATAGTTCGTCATTCCATTTGTAATACATTTGTAATATAACACCATAAAGTATGCTTGATCATTATAACAACTCGAGGCGATATAACGATGTCCGTCTGTCCGTTTGTCTTTTGAAATCACGCTCATTCACAAACTAAACCATTTCCCTGGGTAAAGTTATGATAATACTGTTTGTCATTACCTTTAGCAGATTGAAATTGAAAATGGGCTAATTCGGGCATTATTGTGCCGAGATACTCATGTCCAAAAAGATTAAAGCGCCTCTAAAAAATTATTAAAATTCAGTGTGTTTGTTGTAAAATTTAGTATTAAGTTTATTAAATTTGCAAATTGTTGCTTATTAAAATATTTTGTATAAATTTGTTATAAATAGTGCAACAAGATCAGATATTAATGTAAACTAGCAGACTCCAGCCCTCGAAATTCGAGTGTAAATTCTAGGAAATTTTATTTTTTCATTAAATAAAGACCCTAAAGGTATGCTAATCAACTATAGCCAATTCGCAAATCAACACAAAAACAAACTCATTTTTATTACAAACATATTAACAAATTTAATAAACACACACATAGCATTGTATAATTTTATGTATGCCTTAGTAAACAACTTTAAATGCAATTTACTCAAAATAAAGGAAAAAATTTAAAAATCTGTAAATCTGCAAAACGGCTAAAAATAAATACCTTTCCAATAATATACGTTTGGTCAAAATCGGGGTAAAATGGTAGAACAAAACATCGTTCACAAAAAATCGCCTAGCCTATTAATATAATTAATATAAATGCAAAACCGATGTGGAGGATGCCAAAGATTCGGCATGGCCGTATTTAACACTCTTACTTGTTTTTAGACTAATACTTAAAAATTAAAAATGGATTAAGATGGTCAATTCGACAGTAAACAGTAGACGAACGCGGCCGCCTCTTTCGCCGGCGGCTCCAGCACTAAAGAAAGAGTCGGCGGCGGTGCTAAGCCGGCTGTGACCTTTGGATACATGCATTCTAACCACAGATACACACTCATCAAACGAATGCTACAAATACATCGACCACAATAAAAACAGCAATTACAGCTATTATATACAGGAATCAAAATTTAGAGTAACAGCAATAACAAGAACAATATAAAAAAATACAGTTTTTTGCAAGATCTTTTTTTTTAAATTTTTATTGAAATGTCGATAACTCAGACGGACAGACAGTCAAAGCTAATTCATCTACGCTTGTTCCAAGATTCAAAAATATATATATTTTATATACACCCTCTGCCCACTGACGTGCATCACCAGCTGACTTGTACCAAAAAAAAATCACTACTGACATTGTATTTAAGACACAATTTCACTCTGGATAGCATCTGAACTCATTAAATTTTTCACTTTAACTACTCACTTTTACTGTAACGTGTTTGTGTTGTTATAATTATTTCTGTTGCATGAACCGCATTCACATGGCTAATTCGTTTCACACACAAAATGCACACAAATTGTGTTGAAATCTTATGTGTGAGTTTTTAATAACCATTAAATGTTGTTACAGTTTGAGTACACTTTTCCGTTGTGTGTAGAAGTTAAGGGTGTAACTTTAATTTATAGTAAGTAATGAAAAATATTTTTTTTATGATTTTTTTTTTTAATGAAAAATCTTAAGCATCAAAACAAATTTGCCTTTGGTGTCTAGTCAGCCATGTTGTGCATTGCCAAGTCTGTAGGACGCTTTTCATAGAGTTCTGATGCAGAATTGAAAAGTTCACAAATCCCTTAAAAAAGCATAAAAACATATTTTTACGAAATACCGTTTTTGGAGGTTTGTTCAAAAGTATTTAACTCAAATTTCTAGCACTATTTCTATTTATATGTCTATTTTCAAGTTACTTTATACTATGTTATATAAAATAAAGTTGCTGCCCTAATAAGCTGACATATGACTTAGCTAAATGTTGACAAAGATGCATGTGTTCCAGGATCATGTTCGATAGATTTAAATTGTCACCAGCAACATGATGAATCTATGCAATATTTTTCAAAAATTTATGAAGATGTTCTCACAAGTAAATATAACATGTGTGTTGTGTTGTGTTGTTTTGCTATTGTAGTAATTAAACACGTTTCAAAAAGATTTTCAACACCATGAGATTAAAAATGACTTTGCTAAACTGTTATTTGTTGGAAAGTACTAAAAAATTGTAACATGGACACAAAAAATAGCATAACCAGTAATTGCTTTCATACTCAATGTCAAAAATCTCTACATTAAGAGATTGAGATTCTGATTATTGAGTGTCAATTTCTTTAAAATCTTTTTTTATACCCTATACCACTATGTGGTCAGGGTATAATGAGTTTGTGCTGATGTTTGTAGCTACTAAAAATATCTGACCTAGATTCATCTCTTATTATATCGATCGAATCACTTTCTAAGTTTATTTAGCGATGTCCATCCGTCTGTCCGTCTGCCCGTGCCTCTGTGTGTGCATGTAAACCTTGCAATCAAACTACAGGGCGCAGCTATGAATATATTTTGCAAAATTTTTTATATACGAATGAACGCATATTCAGACCTAGTCCCACTAATCAGTGTTCCAAAAATAAACTCTATAGGACAATTCTTAGTTATGGCCCCCATATAAATCTGCTTCCCGGTCTTCACATAAACCTATCAAAAACAAAAATATTGATTGAGTTTTTTGCTTTATGTTAAAGTAAAAACATTTGATCTTGAACCTGAATAATTTTAAACTCAATCATTCTAATGATAAAGATCGAAAATAAGTTTTTTTTTATTTTTATAGAAAATAATAAAATTAAAAATATGGAGGGCGCGCCGTTAACGCTAAATGTAAGCTTAGCAAAAACAAATTGTTTTTCTAGTTTTTTCAACATAAAAACAAACATGTGTATTGTAGTATGCAATGTGTACTCATATACAAACATATTTGTTTCAAAGTTGTTTTGATATTTTGGTTTGTTATATTGGAAGAGGCTTAAATAGTATAACTTTTGCTTGAATTCTCATTTGGTTGTTTTCAACAAATGTATATGATTTTAACTTTCTACCAAACAAACTATCTACTGCTCATGGTTACTGATGATGGTTGGTGACTTTTTCCGGAACAGCTGTATAACCTGTCATGCATTTGATCTTGAGCCTGGATAATTTCAAACTGAATCACTAAAATAATAAAGATCGAAAATACGATTTTTTATTTTTATAGAAAATAACAATAATAACAAAAAAAAAAAAAAACATAACAATATTGTACAGATTTTTCTCAAATTTGGTTTGTATATGGTTTTGCAAAAAAAAAAAAAAAACTAGTGACTTTACCAAATATGGTCAGAACCGGTCCTTTTTTCGACTTTCGGCCCAGTATAAATATATTATCAGATATGAACCTTTCTAAATATGCAGGCAAAAAATTTAAAAAAAATTTCACTCATATTTGGTTTATTCTTATTTTCAGTACCCAAGACCTATTCTCTAAACTCATTGTATAGGGTATCGCATAGTTGGTCTAGAACAACAAGAATTCTCTTATTGTTTTTAGTTTGGATATTAGTCAGATACACTGTATTTTGTATATTTTAATGACTGTTAGTATAAAACTAGCAGATTCCAGCGCTCGAAATTCGAGTGCAAATTCTACGAAATTTTATTTTTTTCATTAATTAAAGACCCTAAAGGTATGCTTCACAATTCAACTCATTTTAAATGAAGAAAACAAACTCAACACGTTGACAAATTTATTAAACACACACATAGCATTGTATAATTTTATGTATGTGTTAGTAGCAACTTTAAACGATCATAACTCCAAAAAATATTCCAGGGGATGAAAATCTGTAAATCTGGGTAACAGTTAAAAAGAAGTACCTTTCAAATGATAAATTCTTTGTCAAAATCGGGGTAAAACTGTGAAACTTACATCGGTCACAAGAAATCGCCTTGCCTGTTAATATTATAGATTAGAAATTGTAGTCTGAATAAATAGAGAAAATTTCTAATATTATAATGCTAATTAATCGATTTCAGGTAAGAAGCAATTTTTTTTACCAGACTAGGTTTTTTAAAGGTTAAAATTAAATACATCGTAATGGCGTCTGAGCGACGTGAACATTTTTTTGCGAAAGTTGTTCGAGTTTAAGGATTTGTTCACTTTTACAATGCGGAATTTATATAACCAATGCCAATTTGTGGCCACGGTATAATGAGTTTTTGTATCTACCAAAAAAAAAATTGATCTAGACCCATCTTTTATTATAAGGATCGACTCAAAACCACTTTCAAAGATGATTCAGCGATATCAATGTAACAACAAAAATATATTTTAATAAAATTTGGTACGATAAAATTAGTGAACGAACAACTTCAAATAAGTTTTGAGCCAAGGCCTTGCAAGGACCCAAAATAACTATAATCAAAATTTTCACATACGAAAAAATTGGCCATTTTTAATAACTATTAATAAAAATTGTTTCATAATTATTATGAGTAAGTTAGAAAATAATAATTGGAGAATAAATATTATTATCCAATTAATACATATGTATGTTATTGTTTTATAATAGTTATGAATAACTAAATAGGAAAAATCTTAAGCATAACTATTATTTTTTAATGATTTTTTGAAAAATTGGAATTTAATATTTAAATCAATTTTTCGAGAATTACTATTGTGAGATTTTTTTTGCAATCAATTTTTTTTCGATAAAAATCACTATGTGACGTTGTTGTTGTTTTTGGTTCACACAAAAATTAAAAATACGTCTCAAAAGTATTAAAACTTAAACTAATATTAGCGATGTGCGCATGAGTGCATTTTGAATCAACATATTTTTATTTTTTTATAATATAACACTAGTATAGCCCAGCACTCGAAATTCAAGTGCAAATTCTAACTTTCCTCAATCTGTACGTTAACTTTCGTGTTGCATAATGTAAAGTTCACTGTGCACGCATAACTTTCCTCAAACTCAACGAATTTAAACAGTTAATCTGTACGTTAACTTTCGTGCTGCATAATGTAAAGTTAATTGTGCACGCATAACTTTCCTCAAACTCAATGACTTTAAACAGTTAATAGCTCAAAAGAAAGAGGTTGATCCTCTGATTGCTTTGAGATGAAAAGATCAAGATCCGTTCATTAGAAGAGGAGCTATGAGAATTCGAATGGCTTGAGTCAACGTGTCCCATAAGAAATGCACAGGGAAGAATCGCATTTGATTATAACTTGAGTATGGTGGCAGTTGAGTAAATTTCAATGATTGATGACATATATGTGTCTAAATACCTTTCATTAAAAAAAATGAAGGAAATCGGCCGGATAGAACGGCCAAACGGACTGACTTTAGTTTTCATAAATTTTTTTAATATACATGATAATGAAAACCAGTGTGTAACGTAATGTGTAATGAAAAGTGTAATGAAAAGTGTACTGTATAAATAAAAGTGTAATTTTAAATTTTAAACTCTTCACTGTTGCACAGCTGGCTTGCATGCTAACATGTTGATAATTAAATTACATATTATAAATATTCTAAAAATAGAAGTGCAAAATATTTTGAGTAGTTATTCAAAATATGCCTGTAAACGTTAAGAAGCAATCGGGGCCGGCTACAGGGGTATGGGAACCGTGCCATCGGTTAAGGCGGCAGATTTTAGGGGGCGGAAAAATTTGCAATAGGAAAATAAAAAAAGAGTGCAAATAACCTCTTGAGTGCCGAGAGTCTCCCAGCGCACCTAACTAAACTTGGAGGCTGTAGGTTAGGTTAGGTTGGAAGTGTCTGCTGATCCAAGGACCAGCACAATTAGACTCTGGGGTCCGTTGTGATACCACGGGACGAATGGGTGTTCCCCTCAGTCCCCACCGGAGAACCAGTTCGAGCTTCTAATGAAGCCCCTAAGATGTGAAATTTCCACGTTTGAGAGGTCAGAGAGATCGTGAAGAAACGGCGATCCCAATGTCCGTAATCTTGTTCTGGATAGCGCCGGGCAGTGGCTGAGGAAGTGTTCTACGCTCTCTACCTCCTCCACATCCAAGCAGCTACGACAGAAATCATTTGACGAGACCTTAAGGCGCTCAGCGTGTCTCCCTATAAGGCAGTGCCCAGTAACAACAGCAACTACCGTTGAGATCTCCCCACGAGAGAGTGATAATAGCGCATTTGTACGCTTTCGATTCAGAGCAGGCCAGATTTGTCTTGTGATCCTACACGTTAATCCATTAGCCCATCTGTTATTCGTTATGCCAGCGGTGCGAAGCCGAAGTTCAAGCTTGCACGATTCCAGGGGTGTACCAACACATTCCAAATCCGCTGGAACCTGTAAGGTAGTACCCTGTCTTGCCAGCTCATCCGCTTTGCAGTTTCCCGGTATGTTCCTGTGCCCTGGGACCCATATGGGACCCTGAAGTCGAACTGCTTGGCCATCTCATTTAAGGACGTGCGGCAGCTAAGGGCGGTTCTCATTTTCAGGAACATTGATCGCATGGATTTTACTGCGGCTTCACTATCAGAATAGATGTTGACTGCGGTCGTAGACAGAATATTCCGACCCAACCAGTCAGCAACCTCCTTTGTTGCCAGTACCTCTGCCTGATATACACTGCAGTGGTCTGGTAACCTTCGAGCCAGATTTAGTCCAAGCTCCCCTGAATGGACTCCAAAACCAACCTGACCGCACAATTTCGATCCGTCAGTATAGAAATTTACGGAACGCCTACTACCTGGTGTCCTCCCAGACCAAGATTCCCTGGTCGGTATTAGTGTACAGTAGTGACGTTCAAATACGCTCCTTGGAGTAGTGTAATCCACGTTCAATGGCAAGTTCCTGTCATTCAGGATCACCCCGTGGCCACAATTTTAGCCCCGCCATTGTAGTGTGCTTCTTAATCGAATGGCCGATGAGGCCGCCGACTGCTTCCCTAATATGTCCAGTGGTATTAGGTGTAATAGGATGTTCAAGGCATCCGAAGGTGTAGTACGAAGGGCTCCAGTGATGCACATGGAAGCCATTCTCTGTACCCTTGCGAGAAGGTTGTTATTGGTGGCCTTCTCCAAAGCAGGCAACCAGACGATGACTCCGTACAGGAGTATTGGCCGGACCACCGCTGTATAGATCCAGTGAGCAATTTTCGGACTAAAGCCCCATCGCTTACCAATGGCCTTCTTACAGGAGTATAAAGCTATAGTCGCCTTCTTCACCCGCTCCTCCAAATTCCGTCTGAAGTTCAGCTTCCTGTCCAGGAATACGCCAAGATACTTGGCTCCATCAGAGAAGACGACTTCAGTGCCGTTGAGAGAAATGGGATCGAAGGTAGGGATCTTATACTTCCTAGTGAAAAGCACAAGTTCCGTTTTGGTCGGATTAACCCCCAGACCGCAACCCCTTGCCCAGATAGATAGCTCTGTGAGAGCCCGTTGCAGGATATCTCTAATTGTAGATAGAAACTTCCCATTTACGGCCATGGCCACGTCGTCAGCATATGCGACTACGCTGCAGCCTTGCCCCTCCAACGATACTAGCACTGGGTTTAGCACCAAGTTCCACCTTGTGGCGTTCCCCTGTTCACAAATCGGGATATTTCCGACGTTCCCAGTTTAGACGTTATCCGCCTGTTGACAAGCAGATTTCCAATCAATGAGATGATCACAGAATTCACTCCTAGACTAGATAGTGCCGCTATTATCGAGTCCGGTGTGATGTTGTTAAAAGCCCCTTCTATATCCAAAAAGGCTGTTATAGTGTATTCTCCTGCCGAGAGCGATTTCTCGATGGTACCTACAAGCTCGTGTAGAGCTGTTTCAGTTGACCTTCCCTTGCTGTAGGCATGTTGCCTCGTTGTTAGCAGTTTAGGGTCAATAATTCTACGTAAATAAGAGTCTATCATACGCTCCATTGTCTTCAATAGGAACGATGATAGGCTTATTGGTCTGAAATCCTTTGGGACAGTGTGTGAGCTCTTTCCAGCTTTTGGAATGAACACCACTCTTGTCTCCCTCCATTTCAAAGGAATATACGCTGTGTTTATGCAGCAAGTGAAAAGACTGCATAGCCAAGGGGAAATGTAGTCCGACACATGCTGCAATTCAGCTGGAATGATACCGTCAGGTCCCGGAGATTTGTAAGGTTTGAAGCTTTTAAGGTCAATGTTGGTACATTAACTATCTCCGAAGCAATGTCCGCCGTGCTAGCGTCAGAGTATTCCAACGCCTGTAGTGACGTATGAGAATTGCCCGGAAAATGGGTGTCCAGTAGCAAGCTAAGTGATTCTCCACTGGAGGTGGTCCACACCCCCACTGGATCCTTCAAATAGCCTAATGTGTGAGGGGTAGAAGCCAGAACCTTTCGCAGCCTGGATGCCTCGGAAACGTCCTCTATGTTATCACAGAATTTTTTCCAAGAATCGCATTTTGCCGCTCTAATCTTCTTCTTATAGGTCCTAAGGCTGTAAGAACAGACTGTTTGTAATCGTAATTTTTCTATTCTACTGATTCACAAGCGACGTATAAAAAGCTTTTAATTTATTAGAAAGCACAAAACAATTTTTCATGTCTGTGAGAAACGATTTAAAATGTCATGGATATTAAGTAGACACCAAGGATCTAGCTTCTAATTAGTGCCACTGTACAAAAACAGGCTAGAGAAGGAAAATTGAGGTCCAACTTAATTATGAAGGAAGAAATGTGGTACAAAGTTGATTTTTACTACAGAGTTTTAGACATCACCATTAATACATCAAGCGTAAGATTTCGACAAATTAAAGACATGTCAGCTGACATTTTATCAGAAAAGTGCTCTAAACTGTGTAATGCCTAAACTTAAACTTTGAAACTGAAACTCCTAAAAACATATGTAAGATCAACGATTCTGAATCATAAATATTTAAATTGTAGTTCTGCTTTTAACGTAATAAAACATAATAAGTATTCTAAAAAATTTTAATTTTTAATATTTTTCTTTTAAAAATATAATTGAAAAACATTTATTATATTGTGGATGGTATTCAAAGATTTGGTACAACCAATTATAGAATTCTTGGATATTTGTGCTTACAATAACGATACAATATTTGTTTAATACAATAACTAATTTATTTGATGTTTTAATTCAAAATTTTTCGTTACAATAAAAAATATTAAAGACTTAAAAAATGGGTCGTCGTAAAAGGGAAGTTTTTATAAGAGAGTTTTTTTTTATATTGATAACAATGTAAATGTGTCAATTTTTAAGACTTGTTCTGCAAAATTTACTGACGAAAATGTTTCATATTTGAAAAGACACATGATTAAGTACACCAAAAATGAAAAAAAATTTTTATAAAATTTTTAAAAATAATTATTACAGCGTAATTATTATGTGTGTTCATGTAAACCATGTAATCAAACTACAAATATGAATATATTTTGATGAAATTTGGTATATAGGCTTTTATCAGCCGTATGCTGAACGCTATTGATGAAATTCGGTGCATGCTCAGACCTAGTCCCCGTACAAATGACCCCTATGACGTCGACATAAATTGCCATAAGATCCAAACTATCATATAGATCTCAATCAAATTGAGTGCGTATGCATTTATTGTATCCATTAATGAGTATTCCAAAAATAATCCCTATAGGACAATTCATAGTCATAGGCCCCATATAGAGCTGCTTCCCGATTTTCACTTAAATCTATCAAAAAACAAAAATATTGCACAGATTTTTTTCAAATTTGGTTTGTATATATTTGTTCAAAATATAAGTGACTCTACCAAATATGGTCAGGATCGGTCCATTTTTCGACCTAATCAACATATAAATATAGAACCCGATATGAAATTTTTCATATCTGCAGCTAAAAAAAATTAATAACAATGCCACTCAAATTTAGTTAATGCTTATTTTCTATATCCAATTAGTTGGACCGGAGAGATAGGGTCTCTTAACTATGGTATAAGGTATCGTATAGTCGGTCTAGACCGACTAAAATTTCTTACTTGCTAATTTATTTCTATTGCTTAACTATTAAAAAACTATTCTTAAATATTTATCAAAAATAATAGTTATCAGTAAGAAATATATTTTTTTCTTATCCATAACTATTATCATTTCAGAGTAATAATAATACTTATAAAATAATAGTTATGAATTAATAAAAAACATAAAAATTTCCCTGCAATAATTATGACTTAAGGAATTCATTATAAAACTTATAATAGTCCTTTTTTGAACTAATTGACAAAAAAAATTATGCAAAATACATTTTATGAATAAAAATCATATCTATATCTACATTTAATAAATTAAATAGCATACATTAATGATTTTTAATGAAAATATTAAAATTTTCTAGAATACCTCCAATTAAACTTTTGATAGTGCTTTCAGTGATTTTATTGCTGGAAGATAACCACTTTCTTGAAATAGTTGAAGTGTTTTCAGCAGCCTGTTTTGTGCCCTCAATGATCCTTTTTAACAGACCCCAACATCTTTCAATGGGTCTTAGGTCCGGGGAGTTAGGTGGATTTGCATACGTACGTACGTACGATTACAATATTACTATTTTGATAGCATTCAATTGCCAATTTGGTGTAATGACACGAAGGCAAATCAGGGAAAAAAAAATGTAGAGGTTTCATGCTGTCTTATGAATGGTAAAATTCGTTTTTTCAAACACTCCTTTATATATAATTCTTTTGAGGTCTGCAAACAGGAAAAAGTCACTGGGGTCCAAATTGCTTCAAATAGGGCCATTTTGTTTTCGTGATTTTATCCTATAAACGCTCCAACAACGCTATGAAATACCCTCTGCTGATGATCTGGACCATTTTGAGGTAATCGATGAATATAAAACCACGCGCATCCCAGAATACTAATGGCATAATTTTGACAGCTGACTGAATATTCTTTCCAAGCTTTTGATTCAGTTCATCGCATTCATTGAAACACTGAAACACTCCTTACTTTAGCGATGCCAATATTATTATCAAACATATCAAATAATTGATCATTGCAATTTTTATCCTTTTAACTTGCTTTTTCTGTATTTTTTTTTTTTTTATTATTATTATTTTGTTTTTTTTTTGTCAATCCACCTTCATTATTTTATATACATACATATATATTTTTTTGGTGTCTGTTTGTTACAAATGAGAAAATAATGTAGTTTATTTTTTTGTTTTTTTTTTATCTCTTGCATTGTATTAAAATGTGACAAAATTTGACACGTGATTCATTAATAAGTGGTTGAGAGAAAAGTGTACTTAAAGTAAACCAACCAACCAACCAACCAACCAATGAACAAATTTGTACATAAGACATGGTTTGTTCTGCCGCTCAGTTCAGCCCGGCTCAGTTCTGTTGTGTTCTGTTCACTTTTATTATCATTTCAATTTTCTACATTTTCATTCACTATGTGTTATTGTATGTGGGTGAGTGTGTACGTTTGTGTGAATAAAAAATATTTTTGTTGGATTGATGCTGCAAACCAAGACTTCAGTTCAAGTAAATTGTAACAAATCGTTATACTTATTTATACAAAAAAAAAAAAAAAATCATAAAACTGAATAGCCATGCTCGATGTTGTATGTGAGTCAGTCAGTGGGTGCGTGAATGAGTGAGTGAGTGATTGTATACGTTTCAAGTGACTATACGATATTACTAGAGTGGCGTGTGTATCTGTGTGTGTTCGTGTTCGCTTTGCTTACAAGACCCAGACATTGCTGATACATATGTAAAGCCTTGCTAAGGAGATTTTTCTTTTTATTTTTTTTTATATTTTCTGCTTTTGCAAAAATGTTGTAAGACCATCATAATGAGGAGGTGAAAAAAACAGCAATATAATATACCTAGAATTACAGTGATTGTGAAACTACTGTACTTGTTACCACTTGACTGTTTCAAAATTCACGTAGCACGTTTTTCATTCTTTTTTGGTTGGATAATGAAACAAACACTACTACAAATTAACAAAAGGTCAGGAGGTAAAAAAACACAAATTATTAAAAAAAAAATAACAAGAAAGTTATAGTTCATCTAGGCCAACTATACAATACCCTACCTACTAGTTACGGAAATGGAACTTAGGTACAAATAAAAAATTATACACAAACCAAATTCGATTAAAATATGTCACACTTATACCCCCGACAGACATGTGCTATAGGAACTATAGTATGTATACTATGCTACTACATACTGCAATATAGTGACACACATGATGTATGCATAGATTATGGTTTCCTTTGACATTTGATCATATAATTTGAAAATGCAAAAAGAAATACAAAAAAAATATATTTGCTATTTGAAATATTTTGCCTGGTCGTTTTGTTTGTGTTCGCTTTAGGTTCTTTCAAAGAGATACTAGAATGGATTTTTGTAATCGCCGTTGTATGATTGTTGATTCACAATTAAAATATGCTGTTTTTTTGTTTTTGATATAAATATTATATAAAGGTATTTTATTTCTGTTGTTTATATACTTTTTTAAATAAAAACAGAACTATTCGAATACTTTTGACACTGTATTTAATCTAATAAAAATAAAACACATTGCCGTAGTATATCTTCTTCGACCTCTTTGTGGTGGACTTTTTTACTTGACAGGTTAATTTTTCTTTTTGGTGGTTGGCTTTAAAAAGAATTCATGATGTCAGCTTCGCTCCTCTTATCGATTTCCTTTTTTATATTATCCTTTTTATCAGCTTGGCTTACAAAATACAAATATTTAAAATATTTGTATTTAAAATATTTGTATTTATATGATGTTTTTGTTTGGAATATGTTCGCTTACGTTGATTGGTCAAGCTCCTTTTTGACTTTTTCTGAGGTTCAATAAATATTGCTTCTTCAAAAGTTTCGATAATACGTTGCTTAAAATATTGAGTATAATTTAAATAAAATTGAATTACTTTTTCACAGAATTAATAGGAAAATTTAACACACAAGGACAAACTGAACTTTAACAAGTAAGAGTTTTAAATTCGGCTGGGCCGAATCTTTGATACCCTCCATCTGCATCTCAAACTTAATATTACAACCAATATTGTGTACGGCTACCACTTCAAAACTGTTGTCGGTACTGAAATTTAAAATCGAATACCAATTAAATTTACAGTTAATTTCATGTTGGCCAGTTTCTATTATAATTCCTTGTTATAAAAAACAATGATCGTGTCTTCTATAGAAAGAATTCGTTACTATTTGAAAAATTACATTATTTTTCTTTAACTAGAGTAGAAAACCCCTAATGGAATTCATTATCTATCGCAGCCAGCGTTATAACACCCAAAGTTTAATCCCAATAAGAAAGTGTTGAGACAATTCACGATAATTCAAAGAAAAGAAAAATCAACTGGCTAAAAATTTCCAGATATTTACGTTAAATAAAAGCAAATACTAAAATAGTTTTATCTGAATTTGCTTGAAATTTTTAATTTCGAATTTTTAATTTCTAATTTTTTTATTTTAATTTTTCATGTTTCATTTTTAATTTTTAATTTTTAATTTTTAATTTTTAATTTTTAATTTTTAATTTTTAAATTTTTTAATTTTTAATTTTTTAATTTTTAATTTTTAATTCTTAATTTTTAATTTTTAATTTTTAATTTTTAATTTTTAATTTTTAATTTTTAATTTTTAATTTTTAATTTTTAATTTTTAATTTTTAATTTTTAATTTTTAATTTTTAATTTTTAATTTTTAATTTTTAATTTTTAATTTTTAATTTTTAATTTTTAATTTTTAATTTTTAATTTTTAATTTTTAATTTTTAATTTTTAATTTTTAATTTTAATTTTTAATTTTTAATTTTTAATTTTTAATTTTTAATTTTTAATTTTTAATTTTTAATTTTTAATTTTTAATTTTTAATTTTTAATTTTTAATTTTTAATTTTTAATTTTAATTTTTAATTTTTCATTTTTAATTTTTAATTTTTAATTTTTAATTTTTAATTTTTAATTTTTAATTTTTAATTTTTAATTTTTAATTTTTAATTTTTAATTTTTAATTTTTAATTTTTATTTTTAATTTTTAATTTTTAATTTTTAATTTTTAATTTTTAATTTTTAATTTTTAATTTTTAATTTTTAATTTTTAATTTTTAATTTTTAATTTTTAATTTTTAATTTTTAATTTTTAATTTTTAATTTTTAATTTTTAATTTTTAATTTTTAATTTTTAATTTTTAATTTTTAATTTTTAATTTTTAATTTTTAATTTTTAATTTTTAATTTTTAATTTTTAATTTTTAATTTTTAATTTTTAATTTTTAATTTTTAATTTTTAATTTTTAATTTTTAATTTTTAATTTTTAATTTTTAATTTTTAATTTTTAATTTTTAATTTTTAATTTTTAATTTTAATTTTTAATTTTTAATTTTTAATTTTTAATTTTTAATTTTTAATTTTTAATTTTTAATTTTTAATTTTTAATTTTTAATTTTTAATTTTTAATTTTTAATTTTTAATTTTTAATTTTTAATTTTTAAATTTTAATTTTTAATTTTTAATTTTTAATTTTTAATTTTTAATTTTTTAATTTTTAATTTTTTAATTTTTAATTTTTAATTTTTAATTTTTAATTTTTAATTTTTAATTTTTAATTTTTAATTTTTAATTTTTAATTTTTAATATTTAATTTTTAATTTTTAATTTTTAATTTTTAATTTTTAATTTTTAATTTTTAATTTTTAATTTTTAATTTTTAATTTTTAATTTTTAATTTTTAATTTTTAATTTTTAATTTTTAATTTTTAATTTTTAATTTTTAATTTTTAATTTTTAATTTTTAATTTTTAATTTTTAATTTTTAATTTTTAATTTTTAATTTTTAATTTTTAATTTTTAATTTTTAATTTTTAATTTTTAATTTTTAATTTTTAATTTTTAATTTTTAATTTTTAATTTTTAATTTTTAATTTTTAATTTTTAATTTTTAATTTTTAATTTTTAATTTTTAATTTTTAATTTTTAATTTTTAATTTTTAATTTTTAATTTTTAATTTTTAAATTTTAATTTTTAATTTTTAATTTTTAATTTTTAATTTTTAATTTTTAATTTTTAATTTTTTAATTTTTAATTTTTAATTTTTAATTTTTAATTTTTAATTTTTAATTTTTAATTTTTAATTTTAATTTTTAATTTTTAATTTTTAATTTTTAATTTTTAATTTTTAATTTTTAATTTTTAATTTTTAATTTTTAATTTTTAATTTTTAATTTTTAATTTTTAATTTTTAATTTTTAATTTTTAATTTTTAATTTTTAATTTTTAATTTTTAATTTTTAATTTTTAATTTTTAATTTTTAATTTTTAATTTTTAATTTTTAATTTTTAATTTTTAATTTTTAATTTTTAATTTTTAATTTTTAATTTTTAATTTTTAATTTTTAATTTTTAATTTTTAATTTTTAATTTTTAATTTTTAATTTTTAATTTTTAATTTTTAATTTTTAATTTTTAATTTTTAATTTTTAATTTTTAATTTTTAATTTTTAATTTTTAATTTTTAATTTTTAATTTTTAATTTTTAATTTTTAATTTTTAATTTTTAATTTTTAATTTTTAATTTTTAATTTTTAATTTTTAATTTTTAATTTTTAATTTTTAATTTTTAATTTTTAATTTTTAATTTTTAATTTTTAATTTTTAATTTTTAATTTTTAATTTTTAATTTTTAATTTTTAATTTTTAATTTTTAATTTTTAATTTTCAATTTTTAATTTTTAATTTTTAATTTTTAATTTTTAATTTTTAATTTTTAATTTTTAATTTTTAATTTTTAATTTTTAATTTTTAATTTTTAATTTTTAATTTTTAATTTTTAATTTTTAATTTTTAATTTTTAATTTTTAATTTTTAATTTTTAATTTTTAATTTTTAATTTTTAATTTTTAATTTTTAATTTTTAATTTTTAATTTTTAATTTTTAATTTTTAATTTTTAATTTTTAATTTTTAATTTTTAAAAGCTTTTATAGCAAATTCCGTTGAAATATATTCATATTTGCAACCCTTAGGTTAATTTTAAAGTTTGCATGGACACACAGATGGACAGACTGATCGGTGCAATATAAGGTGGATCTAGGTCAAATGTTGTTGGTAGTTACAAACATCAGCACAAACTCATTATACTCTGATTCCCACCACATTAATAACTTGTCACATGCAGTCAAAATTGTTAATAACTGTACCTGTGTCAACATATTTCGATTTGTTGGGAACATTCTTCTTCCCATCATATGTTGCAATTCGACAAATTCGTAAAATCAACACCTGTCAACCAGCGCAACCATTAATTTAATTTTTAATTTTTAATTTTTAATTTTTAATTTTTAATTTTTAATTTTTAATTTTTAATTTTTAATTTTTAATTTTTAATTTTTAATTTTTAATTTTTAATTTTTAATTTTTAATTTTTAATTTTTAATTTTTAATTTTTAAAAGCTTTTATAGCAAATTCCGTTGAAATATATTCATATTTGCAACCCTTAGGTTAATTTTAAAGTTTGCATGGACACACAGAAGGACAGACTGATCGGTGCAATATAAGGTGGATCTAGGTCAAATGTTGTTGGTAGTTACAAACATCAGCACAAACTCATTATACTCTGATTCCCACCACATTAATAACTTGTCACATGCAGTCAAAATTGTTAATAACTGTACCTGTGTCAACATATTTCGATTTGTTGGGAACATTCTTCTTCCCATCATATGTTGCAATTCGACAAATTCGTAAAATCAACACCTGTCAACCAGCGCAACCATCAGTATTTTCTCATCATTTGTTGCAATTTTTAAAATCCTCATCAACACTTGTCAACGTGTTGCAACTGTTTAACAACAGCTACAGCGAAACAGAAGCAGCGAGCATCAACTGCTTGTGCCCAGTTAGGAATATAATTTATATAGGGTAGAAAAAATTTAATTTTAGTCAGTTCTATTTGAGCGCATAGATTTTAAAAACATATTTTTAATAGTGCACATAGTGCCCAGGAACTATAATTCATACAAATTGTAAAGCCCATAGTGCACTACCACCAAAATATCTATTTATGTATAACTGACTGTCCATCTACTATATACACCCACACTGTTAGTGATGTTGCATCACGTTATTGTTGTTTTTTTATTATTGCTTTTGGGGTTTTGAGTGTATTTTGTTTATATATTTTTTATAGCTTCTTGAAAGTGTTTCATATCCACTTCCAACATTTAAATATCATACTTACTGGGGTAGTAGAACAATTACTAACACGACACATACAAACATACTACCGCCACTACTACTGACCACTTCAAATTCTCAATTTCTCAAGAACGCACGAGTCATAATAATAACATAACAATATAGTATATATACATAAGTATAAAAATCCACTATCAACATTAATTCCAAAGGATAATATTATTTTCTCGCTATTTTGTTCTCCATGTAGCCGATGATCCATCAACAATATGCGGGACTAACAATTAAACGAATTTAACTATTAATAATAAAAGAGTTCGCCAAGATGTATTTTCTACTTAAGTGGATTTTATTATGGCCAAAAGTTTTATAAAACAAATTTAACGATTCTCATAATAAGAAAGTTTATTTTATGCGTAAAATTAATAAATACTAAAATGTTTTGTACATAAAGCATTGTTTCAAGAATATTTCAGTTTTTTTTTTTTTAATTTTTCTAAGTTGTTTGGCGAAAAGGTGTTAAATAAGGCCTACAGTGAAGCTCATATTGCAGGTCTTTAATTTCGACATTGCTTACAATTAAGGAAATGTAATATGAGCTCAAATTTGTATATATATATATATATAAAATAGTTTACTGTACGGTTTAGATTTATCAACAAAAATATTCTTAGAAGAAATTTGATTTTATTTGAAAAATAAACTTTCTTTCCCCTTCTGCAGGTTTAAAAAAAATGCTTTTAAGGAATGTTTGCTTTTATCTCTTTTAATTGCTGTAAAAAAATTATCACAATGTTTTGAATTTCGTTCAAGTTATTATACCCTCCACAACACTGTGCAGAGGGTATACATATATCAGTTTGTCATTTCGTTTATAACGCATCGAAAAACGCCTTTGCAACCCTATGCGATATATTTATTCTGGATCCTTATGTCAACTTGAACCAATATAGCGATATCCTACTGTCCGTCCGTCCATCCACCTGTCTGTCCGTCCTTCTGTAGAACTCACGCTCATGCACGAAATAAACAATTTACCAGGGTAAGCTTAGGACAATATTGTTTGCTATTATTTCGAGTAGGTTGTTTTTTAAAATGGGGTAAATCAGTGCATCATTGTGCCAAGATATAGCCTAAAATATGGAGGCACCTCTAAAAAAATGCTAAAAATGCAGTGTGTAATAATTTAGTATTAAATTTATTAAATTGTTTACTTTCGCAAAGATTTTGTTTACATTTGTCTATCATATTAATAAGCTAGGCGATTTCTTTTGACTAGTGTTTTGTTCTACCATTTTATCCCGATTTTGACCAAACGTATATTATTTGAAAGGTATTTCTTTTTAGCCATTTTGCAGATTTACAGATTTTAAATTTTTTTTATTTATTTTGAGTAAATTGCATTTAAAGTTGCTACTAACACATACATAAAATTATACAATGCTATATGTGTGTTTATTAAATTTGTTAATGTGTTTGAAATACAAATGACCTTTCAGGAAATGTCAATAGTGAAACGGTACTGATTCACTATTGACTTTGTCGTCAGTACTACTGACCAACTATACCCCAGACAATTTTCTACAATTTTCTAAAGACGTTTAACATGTACGTGTCATTGCAACTCACTAGTGACATAGGTACTATTGATTAGGTAGTGACTAGGTAGTTCTCATGGAACCGTATGTAGTAGGGCGGATCGATTTGTAGGGAGTGAAAAAATTCACCAATTTCCCTATGATTTCCGTATTCTATGGTTATTGGAAAATTTGCCGAAGGAACCATACCTCTATCGTTAAAATCGAGTACCCTACTTTTTGTTGGTAGATTTTTTCCCAAATTGACGTTCGTATGAAATATTACCTACACGTTCACATCCATAACTCTAAAACTATCGATCGGGTTTAATCGCCAGTAGGCGCGTTGGAAAGGTGAGCTCATTTTGATCAATTTACAAAAAAAATCTCCAACAACGGTTCAAAAGTTACGGCCATTTTTGTCCAAATTTTGGAGCATTTTTCCATTTTTTTCATGATTTTGTCCAAGAATATTACTTCATGGCCATTTTTTAATCCATTATTTAATTCAATTTACAATTCAAAACGAAGAGTTTAAGCCCAAATTTATCGAATTCGGGTGATTCATTCATGCGGTATTGCTAAAACAAAATAACACATACAACCAAATTGTTGATTTTTTCCCCTTTTTATTTTTTTTTTTGTACAAAAATTCAAATTAAGAGATAATAAAGTATCTATCAACCTATTATCAAAAAAAAATATTCAATTTGAGGGTAGTAAAAGACAAAATGTGAAAAAAAAAACATTATTTTTTCTGAAAGTCTTGTTTGCTTTTAAGTCTGGGTGTTTTCGTACGGCTCTCTAATGTCGTCGCCATAGCGCCTTCTACATTCTTTCCTGCAACTCGTTTATCAGTGGCAGCCAGCAATTGGACATGTCTTTCCGTTTCTTGAATGTGTAAAGGAATTTGTGGATCATCGAACGGTGGCACTTCGTAACTTAAATATCCCTCCAACTGTTCATACGAAT
>OY821521.1:58779882-58862382 GCA_963682025.1 Cordilura impudica
TTTTTTGGGTGGTGTTATGTTTTTTGGGTAGTGGTTTGGGTTTGGTTATGGTTTGGGTTTGTTTTTGTTTGTGAAATAAATAAATTATAAAATTAAAAATTAAAAAATTAAAAATTAAAAATTAAAAATTAAAAATTAAAAATTAAAAATTAAAAATTAAAAATTAAAAATTAAAAATTAAAAATTAAAAATTAAAAATTAAAAATTAAAAATTAAAAATTAAAAATTAAAAATTAAAAATTAAAAATTAAAAATTAAAAATTAAAAATTAAAAATTAAAAATTAAAAAATTAAAAATTAAAAATTAAAAATTAAAAATTAAAAATTAAAAATTAAAAATTAAAAATTAAAAATTAAAAATTAAAAATTAAAAATTAAAAATTAAAAATTAAAAATTAAAAATTAAAAATTAAAAATTAAAAATTAAAAATTAAAAATTAAAAATTAAAAATTAAAAATTAAAAATTAAAAATTAAAAATTAAAAATTAAAAATTAAAAATTAAAAATTAAAAATTAAAAATTAAAAATTAAAAATTAAATAAAAATTAAAAATTAAAAATTAAAAATTAAAAATTAAAAATTAAAAATTAAAAATTAAAAATTAAAAATTAAAAATTAAAAATTAAAAATTAAAAATTAAAAATTAAAAATTAAAAATTAAAAATTAAAAATTAAAAATTAAAAATTAAAAATTAAAAATTAAAAATTAAAAATTAAAAATTAAAAATTAAAAATTAAAAATTAAAAATTAAAAATTAAAAATTAAAAATTAAAAATTAAAAATTAAAAATTAAAAATTAAAAATTAAAAATTAAAAATTAAAAATTAAAAATTAAAAATTAAAAATTAAAAATTAAAAATTAAAAATTAAAAATTAAAAATTAAAAATTAAAAATTAAAAATTAAAAATTAAAAATTAAAAATTAAAAATTAAAAATTAAAAATTAAAAATTAAAAATTAAAAATTAAAAATTAAAAATTAAAAATTAAAAATTAAAAATTAAAAATTAAAAATTTAAAAATTAAAAATTAAAAAATAAAAATTTAAAATTTAAAAATTAAAAATTAAAAATTAAAAATTAAAAATTAAAAATTAAAAATTAAAAATTAAAAATTAAAAATTAAAATTTAAAAATTAAAAATTAAAAATTAAAAATTAAAAATTAAAAATTAAAAATTAAAAATTAAAAATTAAAAATTAAAAATTAAAAATTAAAAATTAAAAATTAAAAATTAAAAATTAAAAATTAAAAATTAAAAATTAAAAATTAAAAATTAAAAATTAAAAATTAAAAATTAAAAATTAAAAATTAAAAATTAAAAATTAAAAATTAAAAATTAAAAATTAAAAATTAAAAATTAAAAATTAAAAATTAAAAATTAAAAATTAAAAATTAAAAATTAAAAATTAAAAATTAAAAATTAAAAATTAAAAATTAAAAATTAAAAATTAAAAATTAAAAATTAAAAATTAAAAATTAAAAATTAAAAATTAAAAATTACAAATTAAAAACTAAAAATTAAAAATTAAAAATTAAAAATTAAAAATTAAAAATTAAAAATTAAAAATTAAAAATTAAAAATTAAAAATTAAAAATTAAAAATTACAAATTAAAAATTAAATATTAAAAATTAAAACTTAAAAATTAAAAATTAAAAATTAAAAATTTAAAATTAAAAATTAAAAATTAAAAATTAAAAATTAAAAATTAAAAATTAAAAATTAAAAATTAAAAATTAAAAATTATAAATTAAAAATTAAAAATTAAAAATTAAAAATTAAAAATTAAAAATTAAAAATTAAAAATTAAAAATTAAAAATTAAAAATTAAAAATTAAAAATTAAAAATTAAAAATTAAAAATTAAAAATTAAAAATTAAAAATTAAAAATTAAAAATTAAAAATTAAAAATTAAAAATTAAAAATTAAAAATTAAAAATTAAAAATTAAAAATTAAAAATTAAAAATTAAAAATTAAAAATTAAAAATTAAAAATTAAAAATTAAAAATTAAAAATTTAAAATTAAAAATTAAAAATTAAAAATTAAAAATTAAAAATTAAAAATTAAAAATTAAAAATTAAAAATTAAAAATTAAAAATTAAAAATTAAAAATTAAAAATTAAAAATTAAAAATTAAAAATTAAAAATTAAAAATTAAAAATTAAAAATTAAAAATTAAAAATTAAAAATTAAAAATTAAAAATTAAAAATTAAAAATTAAAAATTAAAAATTAAAAATTAAAAATTAAAAACTAAAAATTAAAAATTAAAGTGATTCTCAGTCGATCGGTATAATAAAAGATGAGTCTATGTCAAATATTTTTAGTAGTTACAAACAGCAGCACAAAGTCATTATACCCAAACCACATGGTGGTATAGGGTATAGTTACTAGCAAATTCAGATAAAACTATTTTAATATTTGCTTTTATTTAACATAAATATCTGGAAATTTTTAGCCAAGAATCAGTTGATTTTTCTTTTTTTTTTTTTGAATTATCGTGAATTATCTCAACACCTTCTTCTTATTGGGATCAAACTTTGGGTGTTATTACGCTGGCTGCGATAAATAATGAATTTCATTAGGGGTTTTTTTTCTACTCTAGTAAAAGAAAAATAATGTCATTTTTCAAATAGTAACGAATTCCTTCTAAAGAAGACACGATCATTGCTTTTCATAACAAGGAATTATAATAGAAACCAGCCACAAGAAACGCAATTAACTTTAAATTTAATTGGTATTCGAAATTTCAATTTCAGTACCGACAACGGTTTTAAAGTGGTAGCCGTACCCAATATTGGTTGTAATATTGAGTTTAAGATGCAGGTGGAGGGTATCAAAAATTCGGCCCAGCCGATTTTAACACTTTTACTTGTTTTTACATTTTCTTTGAAATCTCGGAATCTAGGAAAGTGATTTAGTAACTAAGCTTATCTTTTAAGGGCGGGATGGTGATTTACGTAGTTGTAGAGACGGACGTCGCTATATTAATTACGCTTGTTGTAATTTTGTTGTATTTTTTTTATAATTATTACAAATGGAATGACAAGCTCATATAAGTATATACCTTTTGTACACTAGTATGGAGGGTATAAAAATACTGTTCATTAATCCAGTGTCTATCAAGCTGAGTATTGGTTATGTAATCAAATTTGCATAAAATAACACTGCCCAACAAATTAAGACTTTTAGATTGGAACAAAATACCGACCACATAATTCTGAAAGGGCATGTTGATGGATCATTTTTGTGGAATAAACTTATAGTCCAGCTAGTCTGAGTTTTTTTTTTTTACAGTAGGTCAAAAGATTGAATTTTTTGTTCGAAGGTAGCATTATACTAAATGAAAACAAGTAAGAAAATTATAGTCGGTCTAGACCGGTCCAACTAATTCGGTATAGAAAATAAGCATAAACCTAATTTGAGTGGCATTGTTATTAATTTTTTTGGCTGCAGATATGAAAAAGTTCATATCGGGTGCTATATTTATATCGGGACTAGGTCGAAAAATGTACCGATCCTGACCATATTTGGTAAAGTCACTTATATTTAAAAAATACATATACACACCAAATTTAAAAAAAAAAATTTGTGCAATATTTTTGCTTTTTGATAGATTTAAGTGAAGATCGGGAAGCAGCTCTATATGGGGCCTATGACTAAGAATTGTATTATAAGGATTTATTTTGGACTATTGATTAATGGATATAATAAATGCATACAAACCCAATTTGACTGAGATCTATATAATAATTTGGATCTTATGCCAACTTATGTCGATTTCATATGGGGACTAGGTCTGAACATGGACCAAATTTCACCAATTGAAATAGCGTTCATCCTATGGCCGACAAAAGTTTATATACCAAATTTCATCAAAATATATTCATATTTACGACCTGTACCTGTACATGAACACACAGACGGACAGACGGACGGACGGACGGACAGACGGACGGACGGACATCGCTAAATGTAGTTTGATTACAAGGTTTACGTGGACACGCTGACGGGCGACGGTCGGACATCGCTAAATCGACTCAGAAAGTGATTCGCGAAAAGTCGAGCTGATAGAAAAAACCAAGTTCATATTTGAAATCAGGGACCTCAAATTGGTAAAAAAAAAACTGATACAAACTTCCAATCAACACAAAAAAAGTTCAATTTTGTTCCCTTTTGTAATTGAGCTGAGACTAAACATAGCGGATTCTGCATGCAAATTAAGAGATTGGTTTTGTTTTGTTTGTGGACATTAAACGCACCAGAAGAAAAATATTCCCTACAATTGAAGAACCGTATTTTCTTATCTTTGGAATATGATTTTCGTCTGAAGCTTGGATACCAGCTGGACTATAAGTTTATTCCACAAAAATGTTGTACTCAATATGCTCTTTCAGAGTTATGGGGCCGCCATTCAGTTCCAAAAATGCTGTAGGATAGTGTAATTCAAACAACATTGAAACAAATAACATAACACTGATTCTTTATTATAAATAAGTTAACAGTTCAAATTAGAAAGAAATAACACACAACTGAAGAAATTTGTCAAAAAAAAACCACAGACTTTTAACCACAATCTTACTAATTAGCTAATATTTTAGAGATACAACGGTTTGAAAAATACTCTACTAAACTTAATTCGCAAACAAACAAATATCTCATGTACAAAAGACGCAATTAAAAAAAATCTAAAAAAAACTTTTAACCACAATAAAGCCATATAAAGAAAAACAAAAAACAAAAAAGCGTCATATAATAAAGGACAAATAACACACACATAAATATATACAGAGTATGTGAGAAATCTGCGAAAATAATTTCTAAATCTTAATTGTGCAGATTTAAGCAGCGCCAATCAGACATTCCTGTAGTCATTGTTTAGTTTTTGTTGGCCATTCACAGACCAAGCACATGAGTAAATTAGAGAAATGTGTACATGTGTATTTCCCATTGGCGTGGTGGTGGTGGTGGTGCGAAAATAATAAGTAAGAAACACAGGAAAACGCAAATTGTAACAATGTTAGACAGAACTAATTTTATTTAGTGACTTATTAGACAAATAAATGGAAATTTAATTAACTTGACAGCAAACACACACGCGTCCTCGACACATTAACATGAGTGTACACTGTACATTGTATACCTACATACAAATAAATATGCATACATGCATACATGTTAACTAAAACGCATATAAATACATAAAAATATACATTTAAATAAACTTTCATGTACTAACAGCTAAAATATTCTGGTTTATTCTTAGATTTGTATCACTACTTATACATTGGGGAGCAGAAATTACAAATTTAATAAAAAGTTATTTCGTTTTGTGCTGTCACAATAAATTTCCATATGTAAAAACTTATCCTCTGGATTCTGATACTTTTTTTAAATTTTAGCTGGTGTTCCAATTATAGTGAAGCAGAAACTACGGATCAAAACTGCGTAGTTTTTCATATCGTGATCTTGTTTGATCAGAATTATATTTTTAAAAAATATATTTAATCTTGTTAGTTTTACATTAGAGTAAAAAAATTACTCAATTTTAAAATTACTTTTTCAATGAAATATATTTTTTCTAAAAAACTACTTTTACTTGAAAAAGTGCTACATTCCTAGAAAAATTGCTTTTTGAAGAAAAGGTACTTTTTTTTTATAAAAAATACCTTTTAAGAAAAGGTGACCTTTTAAGAAAATATACTTTTTTAAGAAAAGACAATATTTTTGAGAAAGTGTTTTTAATTAAAAGTATTCTTTTAAGAAGAGGTACGTTTTTAAGAAAAGGTATTTTTTTTTTTTTAAGAAAATGTACTTTTTAAAAAGAGATACTATTTTAATAAAAGGCAACCTTTCAGGAAAAGATACTTTTTTAAGAAAAGTTACTTTTTTTGAGAAAGGTTTTTTAAGTAAAAGTATTCTTTTAAGAAGAGTACGTTTCTAAGATAATGTACTTTTTAAGAAAATATTCTCTTTAAGAAAAGGCACTTTTATAAGAAAAGTACCTTTTAAGAAAAGGTACTTTTAAGAACATTTAAGTTTTTTGAAATATTACCTTTTTTAAGTGAAGGTACATTTGGAAGATGTTCTTTTTTTAGAAGAGCTACTTTTTCCTAAGAAAAAGTTCCTTTTTAAGAAAAGGTTCTTTTTTAAGAAAGGAGTACCGTTTTAAAAAAAGGTACATTTTCGAAAAAAGAAACTTTTTGAATAAAAATAGCTTTTTCAAGAAAAGGTACTTTTTTAGGAAAAAGTATTTTTAAGAAAAGTATTTGAACGATGAAGAGAGTTTTCGCCACCGGCAACTTATGGAACAATTCAATTTTATTAAAAAAGTAATCCACAAGTCACTTACTATTCTTGGGGCAACTAATTGTAGACGCAAATATTTATCTAGAAATTGTGACCGTGAAAACGACAAAAAGAAAGAAACCAAAGCTATCGGTTTAATTCAATATTAATAATGACTAACAGATTTCAGCGCTCGAAATTCGAGTGAAATTTCTAGGCAACTTCATTTCTCAACTTAGCCAATTCACAAACCAACACTTTTTTGGTTTATTATTATTGTGAATGAAGATAACAAATTAACAAACCCATTAACAAATTTAGTAAACACACACATATTATATGTATAATTTTATGTATGTGTTAGTAGCAACTTTAAATGCAATTTACTCAAAATAAAGAAAAAAATTTAAAAATCTGTAAATCTCGTGAACAGCTAAAAGGAAATACCTTTCAAATAGTATACATTTCGTGAAAATCGGGATAAAACGGTAGAACAAAACATCGGTAACAAAAAATCGCCTAGCCTATTAATATTATAGATTTATATTTTATTAGCAAAATTGAAAAGTAGCCCTAATAATGTAACTCAAGTTATTAAGAAATAATGCTTGTATATTGTGTTGTTGACATACAAATGCTACATGTATGTATGAGTACTTAAAAGGGACTTAATATGTGTTAAATTCACTCATTTAAAACAAAAGACAAAAAAATGTACTTCGTCGAAACTAACGGGACATTTGAAATAAATAAGTTACAGTGGTTGTTATGTATTATTATGCGAATAAATTACAATGGTAACAGTGGAATAAAATTATGAAAATAATATAAAAAATTTTAAGTAAGATATAATTGATAATCGATAATGGATAATGAATTAATTAATGAAGTACAGAAAAACAAAATAAACTATAATGTTATACGTTGACCTAACAGGAAACAAGCTATTCTACGAAAAGCTATCTTTTAAAATAAGTTTGTTTTTTAAGAAAGAGTACTTTTTTAAGAAAATCTAATTTAAGAAAGGATACTTATTTAAGAAAACGTAGTTATTTAAGAAAATTCATTTTTTTAGAAAATATACTTTTTTAAAAAAATGTATTCTAAGAAAAGGTACTTTTGAGAAAACGTACTATAATAAGACAAGCTAATTTTTTAAGAAAATGTGGTTTTTAAAAATGTACTTTTTTAGAAAATGTGCTTTTTGAAGAAAAGGTACCTTTTAAGAAAAGGTAGAAAAGGTACCTTTTAAGAAAATTTACCTTTTTAAGAAAAGGTTCCTTTTAAGAAAAGCTATTTTTTAAGAAGGGGCTCTTTTTAAGGAAAGGCACTATTTTAAGAAAAGGCATCATTTGGTGAAGATAATTTTTTAAGAAAAGACATTTATTAAGAAAACGTACCATTTTAAGGAACTACACTTGTTTAGGACAAGCTAATTTTAAGAAAAGGCGCTATTGCTTTTTAAAAAATGGTACTTTTTAAGAAAATGTATTTTTTAAGAAAATGTACTTCTTTCGGAAAGCGCTATGGTTTTAAGAAAAGGTACTTTAAGAGAAGGTACTTTAAAAAAAAGTGGTATTGGTAATTTTTAAGACAATGTACATTTTTTAAAAATGATACTTTTTAAGAAAAGGTACTTTATTATGAAAATGTTATTTTTTATGAAAGCACACTTTTTTAAGAAAAACCTTTTTAAGAAGAGACACTATTTAGAAAAGGTACTCTTTAAGAAAAGGTACTTTTTAAGAAATACTACCTTTTAAGACAAGAAACTTAAAAAAAATAGCTTTTTAAGAAGAGGAACTTTTTAAGAAAAGCTACTTTTAAAGAAAAAGTTATATTTTAAGAATATATATTATAAAATATATATTATGAAAAGGTACTTTTTAAGAAAATGTACTTTTCAAGAAAAGATACCTTTTAAGAAAATGTACTTTCTAAGAAAAAGTACTTTTTAAGAAAAGGTTCTTTTTAAGAAAAGGTACTTTTTAAGAAAAGGTACTTTTCAAGAAAAGGTACTTTTGAGAATAGGTTCTTATTAAGAAAGGATACGTTTTTAAAAGAAGGCGTTTTTAAGTTAAGGTGATTTTTAAGAAAATGTACTTTTTTAAGAAAAGGTACTGTAAATATCTAACCAAATGTCCTGTACAAATGGTCAGAATTTTACTTGAAACGTCGGTTGCCAATGTTATGGCAGTGTAGATGTGTTGTAAAGATAAAGTTAATGTGGATTCAACCCCGACACATAAATCGGTGCTGACACTAAGCTTTAGTCCTTTTATTTTACCCTTCAAGCACTTGTAACTTGAAAGGTGATGGCCAGTAAATAAAACAATGAGATATGCTGTATTACTAGACTGATTCTTTATTTTGTTTGGGTTTTTATACCCAAAACAATAATCAAAAATGCTTAATACTAAATAGTGTAATTAATGTGTTTGTTATTGTATTTTGGTTAACAGTATAAAAAACGCTGAAAACAAAATAATAATAAATGTGTTTTGTTGTTGTGTATTGATACTTAAATTATTATAAATTAAAACAGTGTATTTTGTTGTTGTATCTTCAACCATAATAATGCTTACTAGTGTCGTTAGTCATAAATGGTTAAATGATTTCACTGACGGATTGACCTATATTTTGTTTTATTCTGATTAAGCATTATTATGTTTGGTAACAATAAAATATGCGGAAGTAAATGTGGAGTAAAATAAATGTGGCTTAATAATAATTACAAAATTATATGTGTCAAATAAAATATAAACAAACTGAATTTAAAATGTAGAATAACTAAAACAAAAACGTATGGTAGACTTCTTTGAAACTGGACATTCTCCCCCACGTTGAACGGATGTTCAACAAATTGATGTATTATAGTGATTGTTCCGTGGAGTGTAGTTAAAGGTCTACAGTGAATTGAAGAGGATGCTGGCGTGGCATTGGTATAGGTGTCATTTTTGTTGTTTCAACTCCAACTGATCTTGCCTCGTTGTTGTTTGTAATGGACATTGTGCGGGTCTGTTTGTTGCGTCGAGCCTGACAATTGAAAAGGAGGATTATCAATGTAATTAGACTAAATAGCAGTGCTAGATATCCGATTGTGTAACTGTGCGTTTGATGGGAACTTAATTTGTTTGGAAGGCCAATAATTTTGTGTTGTTCCAATGATCTTTGTAGTATTTTCAAGTCATTTATGCCCTTTTTATATGCGTCTTCTAGACCCGTTGAATTCGAATGATTGTAACTTACAGGATGTTGGAAGCCTTCTTTTAGTGATAGTTCCGACATGTTGCCCAGACTGAAGTATGACGATTTCAATGTGTGGGATATAATTTGTCTTCCGTTCATCATGATGAAATTGTGTTTGAGTATGCATTCTGGATCGAGTGTTAGTAACCCGGAGCCCTTCAGAAAAATAGGAATTATCTCCTTGTTACACACTGCTGTGGCCCTTGATGATGATGAAGTAGTATATATCCATTGATTGTTTCCATTTAATGGTATCCATTGGAGCCTTGTTGTTGTTTTTTCCAAGCTGCAAGTTGGTGATGTTTTGTTGTTGAATAAATTTATTTCACAAGAGCATACTTCGGAATCATAATGGTATCGAATTTGGACGTTAGAGCACAAAAATTCGTCTTGTTTCATTGTGTAACAGGAATTCAGCTCTGACGTTGTAAGGACAATGTATTGTTGACGGGATGCCATTGTGCCAAGGAACGTAGCATAGGTATAGGTATTAGGTGAAATATTTTGAACTGATCACGGTCAATCAATGGTATGGTGATTTCGAAAACTGCGTGTTGAGGAGTTAGTCCGCCTTTAACCTTCATTATTTTAAATAATTGCAACAAATCTGAGGATGGAAGAACTACAGAAGAAGGTGCATGTAGTGTGATTTGGTTTACTTCATTTTGCAATTGTTCTGGAGTAAGTAGTAATGGATTGATTTTTCCATGATGTGTATCCGTAAGAGTATCCAGGATTGAAGATTGTATTTTTTGTAGATTGTTCGCAATTAAAGTTAATTGTAAAACCCCAGAGGTGAATAGTTGATTAAAGTGTATTTGAAGTAGTACTTGGTCGATGTCGTGCATTTGTGATGAGTAATGTTTAATTTCCTGCTCTAATTCTTCAAATCTTGTTCTAGATGCAATTTGGGTCTGACGTATGATGTTAATTGTTGAATCAACGATTGTGGTTTGGTTTTTGAGTAACCTTAATAAATATGATTCGTTTTCCTTGACTTCAAGTATTGTATTGGACATGTGGTTAGCATATTCAGCGTCCAATATGCCAAATAGTGAATGAGCAACGTTGCCGACTACATCTAATGCTCCTCTTTTAATTCGGAGCAATCGATTGTCCAGTTGCATATCATTTTCCATATGTTCAAAATGATTAATTATATTGCGACAGGATTCGTTAAGGGTCATCATGTTACAAAGAGTCCTTAATGACCTCGTTCCATTGGCTAGAATTGACGTTTCTGACCAGTATGTGTCTAGATCATAGTATACCAATAGATTCCATTCAGTAGTTGAGATAGATGCTGTACCCACTTCTTCGAAATGAATTCCGAGTTTTGGTCCGAATTTTGTATTTTTGACTGGAGTTCCAGAAATTATTGGTAGTAGAAATATTAATGCGAGTAAAGTTAGGCAAAGATGATTTGTTTTCAATTTCTTTCTCTTAACCTCGGGTTCATCAACTGACTCAGAAGTATTGGTTTCGTGGTCGTCATTACCAGGGACCGTAGCCAATTCTAAATTCGTATCAATGGGTAAACGGGCAAGTCGGTGTATTGCACGTTTGAAAATTCCTCTGGAGGTTTTTACATCAACGACTCGTGTGGAGTCATCTGATCCTTGGTGTACGTTAATGATTCGACCCAATGGCCATTGCATTACTGGAACATTATCTTCTTTTATAATGACCATGTCTCCCGGTTTGAGGTTGACGCACTGTGTTTTCCATTTATGTCTTTGCTGGAGTTCATTCAAATATTCGTTGGACCATTGTTTCCAAAAACTCTGCTTTAAATTAGAAACTTGTTCCCAGCGTGATGATAATGTTAGTTTTGGTGATTGTGCTCGGCTATCTATTTGTGAAGTTAGTGCTTCTCCAATTAGGAAATGTCCTGGTGTTAACGCTGTTAAATCGGTAGGATCACTTGACATTGGGGTTAATGGACGATGGATGAATGCTTCTGTTGATAAATTGGTTACCAATTCGAGATGTACAGCTTTCGTGGCGAAACAGCAAAAAACAGCTATGTAGGCCTTAGTTGGTCTTTTGCCTCTGATTTTGTAATGTATCCAGAATGGTCCGCAGTAATCTACTCCTGCGTTGATGAAAGGTCGTGCTGGTGTAACTCGGTTTTGTGGTAGGTTGCCCATGATTTGTTGGCATAATTGTGGTCGGGCTCTAGTACATGTTATGCATTTTTGTACAATTGCTCTTGCCGTTATTTTGCCTTTTATTGGCCAAAATCGTTGTCTCATTATGTTCAGTAACGCCTGAGGTCCACAATGTTTATTTTCAATGTGTTTTGATATAAATAACAGTTTGGCAATTGGGTCGTTATATGGGAGCAGCATTGGGTGTTTTGCATCGCTCGACAATTCTGATGATTCCAAGCGCCCTCCAACTCGAAGAATACCCCTGTCATCGATAAATGGGGATAAACTGCTAATGGAGCTGTTTTTGTCGATTTGGTTATATTTCTTTAACTGTTTAATTTCTGGTGAAAAGTCGGCCAATTGAATCGTTTTCATAATTGCGAAAAGTGCTTCATTCAATTCGTCTGGTGTTAGCGCCTTATGTGATGGGCGTTGTTGGTTTAATAACCTTGTATTTTTGATAAATCTGATGACATATCCCAGTATCCTTTGCAATTTGTTGAAGGAGTTTCTATGTGGGATTTTGTATATGAAATCATCAGCGGAAGTGACAGCTGCTGCGAGTAAAGTTGTCTTCTTTTTCTCAATGTCATTGGTAATTAAGTGTTTTTGTGAAAATGTAGGTGGCCAAATTTCTTGTCGACCATGCAGAAATAATGGTCCATACAGCCATAAGTTACATCCAGATAGTTGAAGTGCTGTTAAACCTCTGGACAGTACATCAGCTGGATTGTCGTTTGATCGGACGTGGCGCCACTGTTCGGGCAACGTCCATGTTTGAATTTTCGAGATTCGATTAGCTACAAACGTATGGTATGCAGTAGATTGAGAGTTTAACCAATTTAATACTATTTCGGAATCAGTCCACAAGAATAAAGATTGGTCTTTAATCTGGAGATCCGTTTTGATTCTGTGTGCAAGTTGGGCTGCCATAACTGCGGCACATAGTTCTAAGCGAGGTAACGTTTGTTGTTTCAATGGAGCAACCCGTGTCTTGCCACAAAGTAGTTGTACAATCACTCTTCCATCTTTAAGAGTTGCTCGGATGTAGGCAACTGCACCAAAAGCCTTTTCGGATGCATCTGAGAATATATGGAGCTCGGTTTTTGTTGGGATTTCACCCTTAAAAATGTGTCGAGGGATTTTGAAGTTGTTTAAGTTTTCTAAATCATTTCTGAATTTTGTACATATAGCGTGAAGGTCATCAGGTAGCGGCTCATCCCAGTCTAATTTGTATTGCCATAGGAGTTGAATAAACATTTTTGCCTTTACAATTACAGGTGCTAATAGTCCAAGAGGGTCGAACAATTTTGCGAGATCGGACATTGCTGTACGTTTTGAAATTGTCTGCATATGATTCAGTTTTACTTTGATGCAAAACTGGTCCGTCGTAGGCAGCCATAACAATCCCAATGTTTTCACTGTATTCGTGTTGTCATTGTTGAAATCTAAATTTACCTCATGGTCGCCGAGTGGGATATTTTTTAATAATTGTGGATGATTCGCACACCACTTTTTTAGTATGAAGCCATGTTTTTTTAGCATTGTAATGAGTTCTTTTTGTGTTTGAAGTGTGATGGTGAGATTATCTGAACCTCCCAGGCCGTCATCTACATAAAAGTTATGTTTAAGCATTTGTGAACCGTATGGATATTTTGTAGCGTTTTCATCAGCAATCTTTTGCAAACATCTGGTAGCTAAATAGGGTGCTGCTCGCGTTCCATATGTGACCGTACGAAGTTTGTAGTATTGAATAGGCAGCGGTGGATCTTCTCTCCAAATAATTAACTGGTATTGTTGATCATTTGGATGAATTAGTATTTGTCTGTACATTTTTTCGATGTCAGTGGTAAATACAAATTTCGGCAACCGAAAACGAAGTAAGATTGAAAATAACTCACTTTGAACGGTTGGCCCCGCATACATCAAATCATTTAATGAATGACCCATTGATGTTTTTGCTGATGCGTCGAATACTACTCTTAGCTTTGTTGTGGTGCTGTCGGGTTTGAGCACACAATGATGAGGGATGAAGTATTTTGGATTCGGTACCGCATCTATGTTGGTCTTCTGCATGTGTCCCAGATTTTCATATTCTTGCATGAATTTAATATATTGAGTTCTAATTTCTTCATTTTTTAACAATCGTCGTTCTAGAGCTATGAATCGATTGTAGGCCATTGCATGTGATTCTCCTAATGCTGCTGGATTGTCCCGGAATGGTAGACTGACTACTAGACGGTCTTGATTGTTGGTGTGGACATGCTGAGTAAAATGTGAATCACATTGTCTTTCTGATGGTGATAGAGTTTTGTCGCTGGGTTCAATTTCATCTAATTTCCAGAGCTGTTCAATGGCTTCTTCCAATGATGCTGTGTTGTCAAGTACGGCACATGTTAAAGCAGATAATGACCACTTGGGAGTTGAATTTTTGCCAATTGCACCACCCACGATCCAGCCAAGTGACGTATTTTGAAGTGTTGGAAGGCCGTCAGACAGTTGTATTGTTCCCGCTTGAATTAACTTGTAGTAAAACTCTGCACCCAATAGAATATCAATTTTTTCTTGGTTGTTGAAATTGGGATCTGCTAGTTGTATGTTGCTTGGAATTTCCCATGTAGATGTATCAGTATGTTGACTCGGCTGCGGTGGAATGATGTTTGGGAGTATAAATGCTTCCAAATTTGTGGAGAAACTGTGATCTCTGGACTTCATTTCTACATTAATGCGGTAGTTTGACCTTTTTTGTACGTTGCCAACACCATCTATGCGAAGTGAAGTTTTGGTTGGGAAGGTAGATAACCTTTGGCAAAGTCGCTTGGAGACAAGGTTCACTTGAGAGCCAGAATCTAATACTGCTCTGAACTCATTGGAAGTACCATTTTGGGCAGAAATAACAACTTTTGCTGTTGCTAGCAAAACATAACCCTGGCCCCCTTCGGCTGCTTTTGTAGCTGAAGATGTAACTGCGACGGCGTTAGAAGATGATGTGTTTCTTTGACTATTCGAACCCATAGTTGTGTTGATTGATGGTTTTGAATCTTTTTTTATGTTGTTCTGTTTCTTTTGTAAATGTAACAGCGTATTGTGTTTCTTCATGCACTTTCTGCAGCCACTTGATTTGCACTCTTTTGAAACGTGATCACTTCTGAAACAGTTGACGCATAAATGGTGTTGTTGTACCCAATTCAGTCGTTCTGCTTCTGATAAGTGATGAAATTTGCTGCAGTAATATAGTTTATGGCCACCGTTATTGCACATTTTGCAGGTGCCATTATCGACTTTATTGGAGGTTGTAACTGAAGATACTGTTTTCTGTGGCAATTTTCCGGTTTGAATAATTGCCTCCATTGATTGAAACTGAATTTCCAGAAATGATAAAAATTCAGCAATTACTGGTACCTCTCTTGGGTTGGCCAACGACTGCATGTACCTGATGTGTGTTCCCCTGTCAAGTTTTTTAATTAATAATTGAATGAGTATCGCATCCCAAGAGGTTGTTACAATACCCAGATTGTCTAATGCGAGCAAACACTCCTTGGTGGTGTCATGCAGAGCTTTGATAGATGATGTAGATGATGAAACTGGTGGTTGGTTAATAATTTTTTCAACCAAGTTGCCTACCAGTAGTCTTTTGTTGTTGTAGCGATCCTGAAGTGTTTTCCATGCAGTATTGTAATTTGTCTCTGATAAAGAAAACTGACTGATTAAGTGTTCAGCTTCTCCAGATACATTGCTTTTTAAATACTACATTTTCTGAATAGATGGTATTGGCTGTTTGTCCACCATCTCAGTAAACAAATCATGAAACTGACGCCATTTTAAATAATCGCCATCAAATCGTGGTATAGTGACTTTTGGTAGATGTAATGCGCATTTGTTCAAATCTTTTGTCATTGATTGTATTTCATTATATTGACTGGAATCACCATTAGATAAAAGTTTTTGTTTTTTGACGGACAGACTGACTAAGTTTTGTCGCACTAAATCATATATTCTGTCATATTCGTTCTGATCCAGACCAGAATCAGCAGGGTTTTCTAATTTATCATAAATTTCATCGTGTAATACTTCAGCTTGATTCCACAACTTTTCAATGGTGTTGATTTCCACTTCAAAGTACTGTAAGGGATGGTCATCTTCATCTGTTATACCATTTAACAGCCGGTTTAGAGCAGTCAAACGAACCTTAAGCCTTCGGATGAGACTATTAGTGTTATTGATGTCTTCATGACCTTCATGTTGAATAATAGCCTTCCTTGTAGGTATCTCAATACTTCTCCTTTCTATAATTATTGGCTTTTCTGCTGATTGTCTTAACTTATCAATTTCTTTTTTGAAAATTTCTAAGTAATTGTTGGCTATATCACTAATTTTTAAATAGTATTCTTCTGTGAAATATGCATGATCTGTCGCTTTATCTACCAGTGTGCGTAGTTTCATATCTTGGGCATCAAATAAATCCCATGCTTCGCTGAGCCGTCGTAATCGTTCATCAAAGTATTCTATCTTTGTTTTCCTTTCTGCGGAATCTTTTTTATAGTTTCGAACGATTTGTTGAATCTCTTCACCCGTTTTTGATTGGGCTTGTAATAAATGTTCGAACGTAGCCATGTTCTTCAAATTGGTAGCCACTTGTGAGGACAGACTAATTGATGTTTGACTAGTTCTTGTGTATAGTAATTGGTCAAATTTAGTGTTGACTCAATGTTGATTAATTTGACGAAAGCGTCACGGTTCTGATGAACCCAATGACTGTTGTTAGTGTTAGACCTGCTAGTGTTATAGCTGAATCTGCTGTAGTATTGTAGTGTACTGTAGCCACCTGAACGTAAATTTGGTGTTCAATCGCTTGGATGCGAGTTCAAAATGTTTGTAGGGGTAACCAATATGTGGTGTCCCAAAAGGCAATTACTACTAATGCTATGGTAATAATTCGATTGTTGAATGTCGAGGGTCACCAATTGTAGGCTTCCTCAGTGTAGATTGATTTGTCGTTCAAGCTGGATCTGCTACTGAGCCGGATCTGCTTGATGTTTTTAGGGATTACCAAATGTAGAATTGGTAGTCGATCCCTTGTTTGCGTGTTCAATGCGTTTTCAGGTTATTAAAGTTCCTTACCACTGGTGGGGGGAAACTTAATTTTTCCAAAAACGTCTAGGGGTCACCAAAATGTAAATATCTAACCAAATGTCCTGTACAAATGGTCAGAATTTTACTTGAAACGTCGGTTGCCAATGTTATGGCAGTGTAGATGTGTTGTAAAGATAAAGTTAATGTGGATTCAACCCCGACACATAAATCGGTGCTGACACTAAGCTTTAGTCCTTTTATTTTTCCCTTCAAGCACTTGTAACTTGAAAGGTGATGGCCAGTAAATAAAACAATGAGATATGCTGTATTACTAGACTGATTCTTTATTTTGTTTGGGTTTTTATACCCAAAACAATAATCAAAAATGCTTAATACTAAATAGTGTAATTAATGTGTTTGTTATTGTATTTTGGTTAACAGTATAAAAAACGCTGAAAACAAAATAATAATAAATGTGTTTTGTTGTTGTGTATTGATACTTAAATTATTATAAATTAAAACAGTGTATTTTGTTGTTGTATCTTCAACCATAATAATGCTTACTAGTGTCGTTAGTCATAAATGGTTAAATGATTTCACTGACGGATTGACCTATATTTTGTTTTATTCTGATTAAGCATTATTATGTTTGGTAACAATAAAATATGCGGAAGTAAATGTGGAGTAAAATAAATGTGGCTTAATAATAATTACAAAATTATATGTGTCAAATAAAATATAAACAAACTGAATTTAAAATGTAGAATAACTAAAACAAAAACGTATGGTAGACTTCTTTGAAACTGGACAGGTACTTTTTAAGAGAAGATACTTTTTAAAAAAGATACTTTTTAAGAAAATGTACTTTTGAAGAATATGTACTTTTTAAGAAAAGGTACATTTTAAGAAAAGGTACTTTTCAAGAAAAGGTACTTTTGAGAATAGGTTCTTATTAAGAAAGGATACGTTTTTAAAAGAAGGCGTTTTTAAGTTAAGGTGGTTTTTAAGAAAATTTACTTTTTTAAGAAAAGGTACTTTTTAAGAAAAGATACTTTTTAAGAAAATGTACTTTTTAAGAAAGTTACTTCCGACAAAAGCTACTTTTGAAGAAAAAGCACTTGGTAAAAAATTTTACTTTACTTTTTAAACTACTTTTAAAGAAAGGTACTTTTTAGGAAGATATACCTTTTAAGAAAAGGTACTTTTTAAGAAAAGACACTTTTTAAGAAAATGTACTTTTTAAGAAAAGGTACTTTTGAGAAAAGGTTATTTTTAAGAAAAAACACTTTTTAACAAAAGAGTCTTTTTAAAACAAGGTACTTTTTATGAAAATGTACTTTTGAGAAAAATTTAGTTTTTAAGAAAAGATATTTTTGAGAAAATTTACTTTTTAAGAAAAGGTCTTTTTGAAAAAGTGTACTTTGTAAGAAAATGTACTTTTTAACACAAGGTACTTTTTACAAAAATGTACTTTTTAAGAAGATGAATTATTTAAGTAAAGGTACTTTTTTATGAAAATATTCATTTATAGGAAAGTGTACTTTTTTAAGACAAGGTACTTTTTTAATGGATAGTACTTTTTAAGAAAATGTACTTTTGAAAAGTAAGAAAATTTACTTTTTAGGAAAAGGTACTTCCTAATAAAATGCAGTTTTGAGAAAATCTTCTTTTTAAGAATCTTTTTAAGAATCTTCTTTTTAAGAATCTTTTTAAGAGTCTTCTTTTTAAAAAGAAGATTTTCTCAAAACTGCATTTTATTAGGAAGTACCTTTTCCTAAAAAGTAAATTTTCTTACTTTTCAAAAGTACATATTATTAATGGTAAAAATTCCAAACTTTTGGTTGGTTTTAGCTCTTTAATGTTCGAATTTCCAAAAATAATTCTTTCTTAAAAAGGCTTTTTCTTTTTCTTAAAAGGTAACTTTTCTTAAAAAAGTACCTTTATATACAAAAATTTCCTTTAAAAAACTTACTTTTTTTAAAATAACTTTTTTAAAAAAGTACATTTTCTAAAGAAGTACCGTTTCTTAAAAAAATGCTTTAAATTAATCCTTAAAGTAACATATTACTAGCTAATTCACATAAAAATATTTTAAATTTAGCATTTCTCTAATATTAATATGTAGACATTTTTAAAAAGTCTTGTGTAACTTTTTTGATTTATCGTATGACTTCTAAGGTCTCAAAACATTCTTATATTCTTGGGTATTTATTATACGCCGCACAGTGGACCATATTTTGAGAAGGCGGCCAAAAATCATTTTTTTTTTTGTTACCGATTTTAAAGTTATGTTATTCATTTTAAAGTAAATACTAGTAAACCTCGGGAGCCAAAAAATTGCGACTCTATCTCAACTATATCACAGCGAACAGGGTCTTCGAAAATGGGCTTTCTCAGTATTTTGCTAAAATTAAAAATTTCTTTGTAAATTTTTATTTTTGAATGACTGCAACTTTTTTGATTTAAAAGATTTTGAAGTGAAATAAATTTTATATAATTTTGTGGCTTCCATACTATTAATGTTAAAAATATAAAATCACTGAGTCATTCCGAAATGTTTAAAAAAGGTCCAAATTTTCCGAAAATCTTCTGCCAGTCAAAAGCAGTCAGAAAAAATATTGCACTCTTCTATATTCCGAACCCTCCCCTATACTCCTATACCCCATTATACACCCGCCAGTTTCCGCCCGTGTGCACCAGAACAATTTTTCTGACCCAAGGTTAGAAATTTTCTGCAAAATTTATGAATACAAAAGTTGTCCACTATGTGGTTAGGATATATTAAGTTTGAGGTGATGTTTGTAACTGCCAAAAATATTGGACCTTTATCCATCTTTTATTATACGGATCGACTCAAAAACACTTTCCGAGTCGATTAAACGATGTCCGTCCGTCCGTCTGAGTGTTATGAATACAAAAGTTGGTCGTACCGCTGTGTATTTTTTTGCGTGTCGTTAGAGTTGTCAGGAGTTGTTATATACTTATAAAAAGGGTTGAGATATAATGCGCTTAATTGTTACAGCTACATTTAAATAGGTATCTTTCAAAAACATTAATAGTCTGAATTAGAGTTATATATTTTAAATACCTGACAAAATGGGAAACAATTTAAATAACAGGTAAATGGTAAAAAAAAACTATTGCGACATAGCCCTTTAAGATATGGGGAGGTATGCTTCACCTTTTAAAAGGGGTTAGGGTGTGGGTTTTTTATGCTTCCAAAAGTGGTAATAAAAGATAAAAATTTTTATTTTACATAATTGCAAGAAAGAGTATTTATAATAATGTTTCCACAATTATTATTCATAATAATTCAAATCCAAATTCTGATTATTTTGTTTCAAAGATAAAATAATATTGAATTTTTTCTCTTTTTGATTGTTTTTACTCCATAATGGGTCAAATAGGAGGAAATGATAACATGTTTCTTTTCGAATGTCTGCACCTATTTTGGTTGAATTTAAGTCCCTATTTCAGGCCCATATAAAGAAAATGATCATTTTAAAACCAATAAAAGCATCATAAAAACTTTGTTTTAGAAATTTAAACAACATTTTTTACTACAATTTCAATAAGATCCTGACCCATTGTCTACAACATTTACATGTACGCTCTTTTACACACATTATACTTGTATGTGTGTATGTTTATCTACTTATTAATTTTTCAATTTCTATTCAAGAAATTCTTTTAAAACACACTAAACACAAACACATACTCGTATGAGTAGTTTGTTTTGCTTTCTCTTATTATACATCCTCGATTCCTCGTCATCTTATATTCAAATATTTGCTGTATGTACTTCCACTAATACTGTTATAGTATTCATGCTTGATAGTTTGTTTGTATGTGTGACTAGTTTAAGTGTATGTGTGTTGGTTAAGTGGCATGGAAATTACAAAAATAATTACTAACCTTACTGTTTATGCCATTTTTCTCCTCTCACCCACCGAATAGTTTTCACTAATGTCAGTGAATGTATTAGCGGGTGAGTTTATTAGAGTCTTAACAAAAAATGTTGTAATAGCAAAAGAAATTGAAAAATATTACAAATGGGAGTTAACTCTATTTCAATTAGTTTATACACTCTTTAGAGACAAGCTTTGACATGCAGAATTAATGTTTTCAAAAGGAGTTTTCGAACTCAGGAGAATTAAAACCAAAATGAATTTCTTTTTAATCTTTATGGGTCGAAAAGGGGGTCAAACTATCGATGAAACAAGGGGAAAAAAGCAAAAGAGTTAAAGTCGCCAAAATGTGCAATACCCTTCAGCTGCATTGTAACATAATTTTGGGAAAAGTTTTTATTTAGGTGAATTCTAATTTTTGAGATTAAAAACAAGTCAGTGTGCCGAATCCCCTCCTGTGGAATAAACTGAATAATATAACCAATGTTGGGTATGGTTCTATTTTAATATTGTTATCTAATCTTTTATTTCCAATAGCATTTCAATTTATATTATATTTTTTGGCTAGTATTTATTTAAATTTTTAAATTATTGTTTTTTTTTTATATAAATAAAACGATAGTTTTTCAGGGAAAGAATCAAATTCTGTATGAAAAATTGCATTATTTTTTCTGTTATTAGACAAGACTTTCTACAAATAAAAACTAATAAGAAAGGTACAGTCTGTGTGTCTGCACCGTCTATGCAATAGACTCAATTAGGTCCAACTAATTGAGTGGAAGTTATAATTTTTTTTTACGGACATCACTAAATCGTCTCAGAAAAATTCTGAGATTCTGAGTCGGTCGGTATAATAAAAGATGGTGGTAGGTAAAATATTTTTGGTATTTCCAAACATCAGCACAAGCTCACTATTCCCTGACAACATAGTGGTATAAGGTATAAAAAGAAAATGCAGGGTTTTTAATTTCTATGCTTTAGTTTGAATGGATTTTCACTTCTTCTCTTAACCATATTTTATACAAATATTTAAAAACTAAAAATCCATTGAGATGGTCAATCGGTTAATAAATACTAGACTAACCTTGCTGTATACTTCGCAGTGGTTCCAGATCTAAAGATACAGCCGCCTCACGATGGTAGGTGGTGGTAGGTGGGACTTTAATTTTTACTATAAAACGCAAATATCGACCGATTATAAAAAAAAGTTATGGAGGGTTTAAAATACATTTTTATTTTTAGTTGAATTTTAGTACAAAAGTGAAGAGTTAAAAGGTTAAAGAGATTTTTTATATGTCTTATTTTTTCAGTTTTTAAGCTTAATTTTGTCAGAAAATGACAAACTTTGGCCTCCCTAAACTTTTTAGTCCTAATGTTCACAAGGGCAAAAGGTTGTTTTTTTTTTTGAAAGATCCCAAGTTAAAATATAATTTATTAAGCAGCGAACGTAAAAGTTACCTTATATTAGTTCAAGATAGAGAAGTTTCAATGAAAAACTCGTATGTTTTTGCTCTAGTTAAATTTTTTTTATTGTCTTTTTAAATATTTCTATATCAATTTTTATGGTAAATTTATGAAATATAACAATTTTTATTGTAAATTTACAAAATATATAAATTTTTAAATCAAGAAAATTTTTTAACTGTAATGAAAAAGTACTTTAAATCATGCAATTTTAGTAAATATTTCTTCTAAATAGCCTGGATTTTCATCTTCTAGAAGTTGTTTAGCTTCTTCGTCAAATTCAATGAGGCAGTTTTCCATTTTTGTCGAATATTGGACACACATGGATCTGAAGTGCACAACAAAATAGTGATAAGGTCTTCATTAGTGCAACATCTGGGCATCTTTCTTGTGTTGTTGTTGTTCCTTTTTTTGCGCTTCTTCAGATGGATCTCCTATTGGTAGCATATTGTTTTGAATTATTAGTTACACACGGTACAAAATTTTATGAACTGTGGATGTCATACGAGGGCGGATCAATGAGTCCATGACTTTTCGAACTTCCCTCGCAGTTATATGAAATGCTACACTGCTCCCATCTAGACTACTTTAATATTTTGAGCAAGTTCCGTCATTTACTTTGCGTTTAACAGCTGTTCAAAACATACAACCTTGTGGTTTTTTGAAAAGTGGAAAATAGTAAATTTCGGGTGCTCATTAAACATTATTTTTTGCGAAAAAAATCGCCAATCAAACCAAGGAAAAGTTTGATAAATACTATGGAGACTCTGCACCATCGATTCCAATGGTAAAAAAGTGGTTTACTTACTTTCCTTGTAGTCGCACAATTACAAATGAGGTTAATACAACCGAAAAAGTCGAAAAAATCCACGATATAGTGTTGGTCGAAGAGTAAGTTGACCATAAACGCAAGTGTGTGACAACTTCAAAATTGCATGATTTGGGCTACGAATACGTAGCTCAAAAATTGGAGAAACGTTGGACTAAGTGTATTGAGCTAAAAATAGATTATGTTGAAAAATATTTTTTTTTTGCAAAAAAAAACTGTGTCACGGACTTATTGAGCCACCCTCGTATATCTCCAAGAGGATTTTTATACCATATACCACTATGTGGTTTGGGTATAATGACGCAAATATGAATATATTTTGATCAAATTTGGCATATAAGCTTTTATCCGCCACACGATGAACGCTATTGAAATTCTAAAATTGGATCTATGTTCGGACCTAGTCCACATAAAAATGGCCCCTATGAAATCGACATAAATTGTCATAAGATACAAATTATCATATAGATCTCAGTAAAATGGGGTTGTGTGTGTTTATTATAGCCATTAATCAGTAGTCCACTAATTATCCCAATTGGACAACTCTTAGTCATAGGCCCCATATAGAGTTGCTTCCCGATCTTCACTTAAATCTATCAAAAAACAAAAATATTGCACTGATTCTTCTCAAATTTTGTTTGTATATATTTTTGCAAAATACAAGAGACTTTACCAACCATGGTCAGGATCGGTCCATTTTTGGACCCAGTCCCCATATAGATAAAGCATCCGATATGAACTTTTTCATATCTGAAGTCAAAAAAATAAATAAAAATGCCACTCAAGTTTTGTTTATGCTTATTTTCTATATCCAATTCGTTGGACCAAGGGGATCGGATCTCTAAGCCATGGTATAGGGTATAGTATAGACGGTCTATACCGACTATAATTGTCTTACTTGTTCGTTATAAAGTATAGCTCTTTTATTGGCGTACTCTCCAAATTTTTTGGCATTTATCTTTATTTGCATGCTTCTAGCATAATCTACATCTGTGATAGATGCTGCAGTTTCTGGATCGGAAAAAAAAATCATAACCCTATTTAAGAATATGAAGAGAGGACATTCCAAATTCGTACACACAGAAAACGGATTCATTGTGGCTACCGAATTTATTACCAACCGAATTGCGAAAATGCTAATAACCAATTTTCGGGTTCACGATGATTACAATTCTATTGCCTTAACAATAAATATTTTATTATAATAGAAAATTTGCAGATGATATGAAATTTCTGTTGATACAATCGAAAATACAGTTGTTCCACTTAAGACCAATTCGGTTGGCAAATATATTTTCTGTGTGTAGGCTTAATTTACTTGATGTCTTTTGCCATATAATGCAGCTTGATGATGACTCTGTTTTGGTTAAAGCTTGTCCAACTTTTCCATCAATCATTGTGATACACATTTTAAAATTTACTTCAATGTCTTGGTCATCAAATTTAAATATTACTGATTGAAGTTCCCTAATTTGATCATTTATTTTTTGAACTTCTTCAGTTATGACATTCTTTGGTTTCATTTTTGAATGCAAATTTTATTGGTCAGCAATACTTTGTTGAAGAAGGAATTTAGTTTATCCGTACATCAATTTCTCTTGCTCTATTAGTTGACGGCTCTAAGCCGCTATAAATTTTTGTTAAGCGCAATGGAACGAAAGATAACGTAAATAAATTAGCATCTGATGAATTTTCGGCATTAAATTGCTTGCATTGTTTCTGACCGTCATATCCCCATTTAGAAATTAAAGTAATGCTGCCATTTCCAATTTTTTTTATCAAGCGTATTTCACAATCATTCTGCAGTATGTCCACGGAGATCTTGCAAATTTTATTTCTGCTGAACTTGAAGTGACACTAATAGCAGATTGTGAAAGTAAGCATTCTTTTTTTGCAGAAACTAAATCTCGATAGCCTAAAAATTAATACATTATCCACTCGCGATCGGAAAAATCTGAAAAACCCCTATAATAACGACAACAATTGTTTCAGAGAAATGTTATGTGTTGTTTATGATTTAATTTCATTTTTTTTTTTCGATCGCGAGTGGGTAATGTTTTATTTTTTAGATGTACGCGTTGAAGTAGATGTTCTGTTTTATTAGCAGCACACGTGCAAGAAAACGAACTTAAAATAAAACTACTCTCGAACCGGTGTGGTTTATGTGTGTTCGAAACAAAAAAATACATAGTAGATAAATGTTTGCGTAGATAACGAAATATTAAAACCAAACACAGTCACGATTCTGTTGGGCAACGTACAAAATTTAGAAGAACATAATTGAAATGAATATTAAAATGTGTGTTGGCTGCCTTAGAACAGAACATTGCGTCTTTAGTGTGTGTATTTTCTGAACCTTGATTTTAAGAATCGCATCTAAAAATTCAATAGCACTTAAAAAATATTTGAAGTTTTGGAAAAAAAATGCCTTTTATTAGCTTGGCGTCATATGTGAACCAAAGTCCAAAAGTGTTAATGGGGTCATATTATTTTTTTCCGAAACCCTAGGCTCTTAAAATAAAATATAATATTTAAAAGTGGAAAACTGTTAATTTTTAATACAAAGAATTCAGAAAAATTGAATTTACTGAATATTTCACAAAAATCTAATTTTTCTCGAAATCCGCAAAAAATAAATCATAAAAAAAAATTCTAGATGAGGGATTTACCTGGAAATTCACACAGCTAATCTGTAACATATATTTAACAAAACCTTATAGTGCAAGGTGCATCTTTTTAAATTTTGTTTAAGAAAATTTTTTAAAACTTAAAAAAGGAGTTTTCAAAACTTTATCAAACAAATTACCCATTTTCAGTAGGTTAACAACGTGGTAATAGAACAATACTTCATATCTGAGTGCTTATAAGTATATAGACCAAAAAGAAAACTTTGGCTTAAGTTAATTTCTCAAAGTCGAAAAAGTGGCCTCAATTTCATAACCTGGTTTTTTTTTTTTTTTTTTTGCACAAAAGTGGTCAGGGGCATTTGCTATTTCTTGCGAGATTTCAATTGATTTTTTAAAAGGCCATTAAATACTGAAATCGATTCATATAAAAAATTCAACTGTAGAACGAAATTTTCTTAAAATCTGGAAAAAGTCATATTTTCGCCATATAAACACACTAAGCCACTGGGCACCAAAAGGCACCGTCGGCTCGAGCTAAAAGTGAAGACCACATTTATGACAGCAAACCTTATATTTTAGTCACGCGTATATTAGTAATAAAAAAAATCCCATATAAGCTGCGACCAGTCTATAATATATATATATATATATATATATATATATATATATATATATATATATATATAAATATATATATATGTATTTATATATCGATTGTTTATTTAAATTTTTTTTTTTTTTTAATTGTAGGGAGCTTGGAGTTTGGAATTTTTTATTAACTGAAACTGAAACGTTAAAAAAATTCCAAACTCCAAGCTCAACACAATTAAAAAAAGAATTAAAATAAAAGAAGTAACACTAAAAAAACAGCTTTATGAAATATTTACAAAGAAAGTAAAAAACAGTTTTACAAAGCCGCTTAGCACAAAATAATTTACCAACACAACACAAACAAGCTCTTGAAGATTTTAGTTAAAGTTAAATACACGAAATTTTCAAGAGCTCAGTTAAAACGTTGAAACGTTACTATAATAATTAAATAAGTATATTTTATAGCGCTGGTATATAAATAGCAATGAATTTGGCTTAACGTCCTACTTATAGAACTTATTTTGTAATATTTAATAGCACTCATACGCTTAGTGCCATATACAAATTAATATTAAGCATACGTAGATTTAAAACAAAGAAGGGTTTAAATATATGGAAATGAATTACACAAAAATGATTTTATTAGGTTGGAGCGATTTTGAGAAGGATATTTTTATTATTATTTTATTATTATCAATCATGAAGCAAACCATAAACTTTAAAGTGTAATTTCAGGATTTCCAAGGCACTTTATTTTTAGTAGAAAACAGTAGTTCACATAGACAAAAAAAAAATATAGACAAAATCGCTCTTCGCTTGTTATGAATATCTTGAAATGAAGAAAAATAAACTGGGGGGCAAATCGTCGCATTCGATATCGAGTAAAATCAATCGAAATACCATATTTTGGCTAATTATTTAAAGAAGACGGACAATCGTCACACCTCGTTTCATAAAAAAAAAAATTTTTTATCGAAAAATTTCGATAACGACTGCGACGATTCGACCCCTGTATTAGGTATTAAGCGCATACATTTGTAAGTTAATCTATTATGGTAAAAATTTTGATGTTACAGTTGTAGGAAAAATTACAAAGTGTATATAGGTTTCATATTTTAAGGGAAAAATGTATTGGCGCAGAGGTATAAATATGCATACTATCTTTGAAAGCAGCCATACATCTTTATTAAAAATAAATGTATACTGCCAGTAAATTTATTTTACGGTAGGATCTCAATTTTTGACAATTTTTATACCCTACACACCACTGTGCAGAGGATGTATATTAGTTTTTAATTGCATTTGTAACGCATGTAACCATATATTAATCTTAATCCTTATAACAAGGCAAGTTTATTTGGCGATAACCCTCTGTCTGTCTGTCTTTGCAAATCACGATGACACCGTCAATTACTAGGCCAGACTCTGCATTTTTCGCATTAAATCATTTATTAATTAAAAATATCAAAGGAGTGTTCTACTTAAACCATCAAAATCGGTCTAAAGGGTTACGAAATATGAATGGAAATCTCTTGAAAAATTGTTGTTTTTCTTAAAATTTTTCTTGAAATTTTTTAGTCATTATAGTTCTGGCATTTGCTTCATGAGGGTATGTGTGTGGTTATACTGCACGTGTCACATTCGGCTTTGGAGGTATTGTCGCATATTTTTTATGGTTATCATGATATAATAAAGAAAAGTAAATTTCTTCAAAAAAGTGATCTTCCTTAAAAACTAAGTTTTCTCCAAAAGTTTATTTTGTGCTTAAGCGTGTTTTTAACAGACAGACGGACGGACGGATAGGCGGACATCATTATATCGACTCGAGTTCTGATAAGGGTCAAGAATATATTTACTTTATTGGCTCGCAAATACTTTTTCTCGATGCGTTACAAACGAAATGACAAACTGCACAATGGTGTGGAGGGTATAGAACGCATTGCTATAGCTATTAGTTTGCAAAAATGTCATAATTAACATAGTTGTAATTCCATTATTTTCTCGTAATTACATTATTTTAACAATGAACTTCCATAACTCATATTTTCAATAACTGGCATAAAATCGGTTGACAGTAGCGTTAAGATAATAAATAACTTACAACTGTACTTCTGTAACACGAACTTTCTCAAGTCGAAGTTCTCCAGAATCAAACGAAAAAACGGCACATATGAATTCTATAACTCGCTTTGCAGTTTTCTAGAAAGCCGTTATTTGTTTGTTTATTTAAATTTTTTTTTTCTCAAATTTGGGAAACTCCCTTTTAAAATTATTTCTTTTACTTCATACTCTCTGTCTGTCTGTCTGTCGTGGGTCAACCGCATTCCACCTTATCCAATTGATCAGAAACTTGACCCGTAGTCTTGCTGTGAAAAAAGAATAATTTTGAGGTAGTCACGCACAGTCACGCATAGTCACGCACAGTCACGGATTTATCTAAATGTTATTTTCCCTCATCCAATCCATCTGAAACTTAGTCCATACACTTGCTATGAAAAAAATATTAACATTGACTTAGTCACGCACTTGGTCGGTATACTTGCTGTAAAGAAATATTAACATTGACATAGTCAGGCACAGTCACGGAGTGATTTAAAACACATTTCCACTTATCCGTCCGAACTGAAACTTGGTCGATAGACTTTCATGGACTTAGTCACGCACAGTACGCATAGTCACGCACAGTCATGGAGAGATTAAATCCTCACTTCCCCTCATCCGATCGATCTGAAACTTTGTCCATAGACTTGTTGTGGCCAAAGATTAATTTTAAGATAGTCACACAAAGTCACGCACAGTCAAGGAGACATTCAAAACTCATATGCATAAGAAATGAAAGAATTTTAACAAAAACCTTGTTTTCACGGGTTAGACTATTTAAATTAAATGCGTCTTCTTGTATACATAAGTGCCAGATCTATGCAGAAATGTCAGTCGCGCTTAATAATCATGGCATGATCAAATGTTTATCGATTAAAGAAAAATATAAACTAAACAAACAATTCGAAAAAAAGAAGCAACTAAAAACAAGTAAGAAAATTATAGTCGGTTAATTTTTTGAATGCAGATATGAAAAAGTTCATATCGGATGCTATATTTGTATGGGGACTAGGTTGAACAACGGACCGATGCTGGCCATATTTGGTATATATATTTTTCAAAAAAATATACAAAACCAAATTTGAGAAAAATCTGTGCAATTTTTTAGTTTTTTTGATTGATTTAAGTGAAGATCGGGAAGCAGCCTTATATGGGGGCTATGACTAAGAATTGCCCTATAGGGATTATTTTTGTACGACGGATTAATGGATATAATAAACATATACAACCCCAATTTGGCTGAGATCTTTATGATAATTTGAATCTTATGGCAATTTATGTCGATTTCATAAGGCTCATTTGTATGGGGACTAGGTCTGAACATGGACCGAATTTCACCAATTTCAATAGCAGTCATCCTGTGGCAGATATAAGTTTACATACCAAATTTCATCAAAATGTAGACGTAGTTGCGACCTGTAGTTTGATTACAAGGTTTACATGGACACACAAACGGACAGACGGACGGACGGACGGACCGACATCACCAAATCGACTCAGAAAGTGATGCTAAGTCGATCGGTATAATAAAAGATGGGTATAGGTCAAATATTTTTGGTAGTTACCAGCATCAGCATTTTTATACCCAGACCACGATTAATAGAAATAAGGAACCGATTAGCACGTGGTTTGAATTTGGATTTCATCTATTTAGTAAAAGGTTTAAATGCTCAGTATTTCCAAATGTCGACAAAGCAGGAAGCAGATAATGAAGTTTGATCATTTTATGGCAAGCATAAATTGGCTTGATAAATAAAAGCAGAGGTATGGAAAAAAAACGTTTAATTGATAAAACGTTCAAATTCATACATATGTATATAAAATAATTTGTGGAGTTTTTTTCATTGGGTGAAATCAATGCTGTTAGTGGAGTGGACTGTGGAAAATGGAAAGAAGACGTTTCACCAAATTTATTACAAAAGTACTTTGAACGGAAAGTTTTTAATGTAGATGAAATAGGATTATTTTTTAATGTCTTCCAGACAAAGAAACTGACTTTTTAAAACCATCAATGACTTACAAATATATTTCACTATTTTTGGTTTTTTATATGCAATTTTATCAGAGTATCTGTACGTTTTCGTACGTCACTCCTCGGCTACTAGAATTAGGGGGGCTCAAAATGCAAAACCAAGCTGCACACATAATGGCGAACTTTTTAAGTATAAGCAGTATGACAAAATATACCTATTGGGCACAGCAGAATGTTTTCAACAGATAGACAGACAGACAGACAGACGTACATTGCTATATCGACTTCTCCTTTTATAAGAATCAGAAATATATTTTTATGTTATGGGGTCTAAATTTATTTCGATGAGTTATAAAGGGTTTGAAAAACGGATATATACCCTCTGCACAGTGGTGTGGAGGTTATAAAAACTTTATTTTCAGTCACTAATTTCAGAATATTTTACTTCACTGTAACTTCCTTATTAGTAAGTGCCTGTTAAAAAAAAAAAACAAGTAAGAAAGTTATATGCGATCTACACTGACTCTACGATACCCTATACCATGCGTTTAGAGAGACGGTATATTGAATATAGAAAGTGAACATAAACCAAATTTAAGTGGCGTTGTTATCAATTGTTATCAAAAACAAAGCAAATTTGATAAAAATTGCTGCAATATTTTTTTTATAGATTTAAGTGAATATCGGGAAGCACCTTTATATGGGAGATACGACTAAGAAGTCTCCTGCAGGGTTTCTTTATGGACAACAAATTAATAGGTGTAATAAACACAAACAAACCAAATACATATGACCAAGATTTATATGACAATTTGGGTCTTATGGCAATTTAACCCTCATCATACCAACATAAGAAGTTACAAATTCTACCAACCCAACATATGTCTATAAGACACACATGAAGAGAAAACAGCCTAACACAATTACAAACAAGTTCATGTTAAGAAATTTTTTATTAAGTACATTCTTTACATTCATTGCAGAAATTATTTTTACATTCTTTACCGGATTGCTTATTTTAGGATCGCACAAATAGCATCTTTTGCGTTTATTGTCTGTACAAGTGGTTGTATTTGGTGTATTTCCTTTTTGAAGAACTTTTTGCATGCACTGAATTAGAGGCAGTTGTAATTTATTTCGTGACCTTTGGTATATATGGGGAGCAATAAGTCCTTCATCAACATCTCGTAAAAAGAGTTTTAGAGGTTTTTTGACTTGTGTAGCTTTCGAAGATGAATGCAAATTTTTCCATATAACATATCCTGTGATACTACGAACCTCAAATAAATTGCAGAAGAACATAAATGGCCACCCGTTTGATTTTCTCCGGCAAATAAGCTACATGCAAATTGATCAAAAGTGTCAGCTGTTCCTTTAGTCCGATTGTGATCTAAATTTAGCTCAGATTTGTTCTTATTTTGTGAGTCGTAGTAAGTGCATCGAAGAGAGTAAAATAATTTACTATTCAGTTTTGTGACGTAAGATACCAAAGTCATATTTTTGGCAAAACACAAACAAATTTTTATATTTTTTATATAAGCCAACATTTCGTCAGACACTTGCTGGCATCTTCAGGACTTAAACTATTTTTCTATGTCTTTTTTGGTCAAGTCTGCTGTTCTAATAAAGCGTTGTATGCCGCGCTTATGTTGTCAAATTTGTTTCCACTTGCTTTTTTCTGTTTGATAAAAATGCTGAGGGAACACAGCGCTTATTTTTCTTAAGAGTGCACGTTAGTGCCAAACTTATAAAATAGTTATCACATGTAATAAAGGGTCCGCCATCTAACGTTTTTTTTTTTTTTTTTCAACTAATGCTTATTTCGTGAATGGTAACACTTAGCTCATGTCTGATTTGACAGATAATTAGTTTTATCCTTCCGCTGAACGAATATGGTTGTGTATACGCTTGTACAACGCTGGGAAATATTGCGACATTACTTTGAAAATCATGGTAATGTTGCAGAATGTGTGCGAAAATTGCATACGGATTTTGGAAGAAGAGAAGCACCGTCAACTCCGTATGTTCGTTATCTTGTGAAAAAAAAATGAAAGAAACTGGCATCCTCAACGATAAACCAAAGCGTGAAAAGCCAAAAACAGTGCGTACACCCGAGAATATTGCTGATGTGGCAGAAAGTGTGCGTGAAGCGCCATCAACATCAATTCACCGTCGTTCTCAAGAATTGAACATTTCGGAGGCATCATTGAGACGAATTTTGCATAAAGACCTTGGTATGACGCCATACAAAGTCCAATTGGTTCAGGAGTAGAAGCCAACTGACCATCCAATGCGTTTTCGCTTCGCTAAGTGGGCCTGCGATCGACTTACAGAAGATGCCAATTTTGCCAAAAAAAATCATCTTTTCAGATGAAGCTCATTTTGATCTTGGCGGGTATGTAAACAAGCAAAATTGTCGCATTTGGGGTACAGAAAACCCGCTCGCATACATTGAAAAGCCGATACACCCAAAACGAGTCACTGTTTGGTGCGGATTTTGGTCCAGAGGTATAATTGGGCCATTTTTCTTCGAAAATGAGCAAGGAGTGGCCGTTACAGTCAATGGCGATCGTTATCGGGCCATGTTGAACGAATTTTTGTTCACAAAAATTGAAGAGGAGGATATTGGCAACATTTGGTTTCAACAGGATGGCGCTAAGTGACACACAGCCGAAGCTACATTCGATGTTTTGCGCCCTGTTTTTGAAGATCGCATTATCAGCCGCAGAGCTGATGTCGTTTGGCCACCTCGGAGCTGAGCTTGACACCGTTGTACATTATTTGTGGGGTACCCTCAAAGATAAATGTTACGACAACAAGCCAGAAACAACTGACGCTTTAAAGGACAATATTCGTGAAGCCATTGGTGAAATACAGCTGCACACAATCGATAAAGTGCTTAAAAATTGGACTGATCGTGTAGGCTACTGCATGGCCAGCCGCGGCAGCCATTTGAATGAAATTATTTTCCATTATTATCCGGAAGGATTGTACTTTCAAATAAAAAAAGAAATTTGAGATAATATTCAGTAGTTTTTTTTTATAGCAATTTCAAAAAAAAAATAAATTTTTTGGCGGACCCTTTATGTAGGCCTGTGTTTTTATAAGTTTGGTTATTTATTTTACCTAAATAAGGTATTGCGTTGAGTGGGTAGCATGTTGTGTTGTCACATACCCACCAAATTTTTAGTCCATACTTATCGGGCTTACTAGGCATGTATTGCCGAAAAGAACACCTTCCTAGAAACGGAACAAGCTGCTTATCGGCAGTTATATATTGTCACCAGGAGTGTTGATTATAATTTTTTTTTTTTTTGTTTTCTTACGATTTCAAATAAATCTTTTACAGGTGCCAGTTTATGTTTTTGCGTCGAATGCTCCTAGCGCTTTTGTCGTCAAAGCGTAAATTTTTGAAAATTTCCATAAAATGATTTCGGCTCGTAGTCGTGCTAACACCAAAACTCATCAATCTCTAAATCCAGAAGTCCAATAAAGGCTCTTATTTCTGTTAATTTTTTTGGACGCCAGCCGCTCTGATTCGCATATAAATTGGTAAATTTTACAACAATTTCTACATTCAAATATGACTGAAATGCTTCTAATGGGTGGTCAAATTATAAACCTGGTGGCAAGTTAACTTTGTTCAATGGGTACTAAGTAATATTTCAAATTTGGTATATTTGTTTATAAAATATACTTGTTTATAAATATACAATACTCTGTAAAATCTTATCACAACTCATGTGTTATTTACAACATGCAAAACCACCTGATAACTAATTAAAATCAAAGGGGATTCCCCGAAGTTAACAGAGCTACATAAGATATACAGCTTGTACATATATGCATATGCAGTTGTTGTGATATAAATGAAAGATAGTTGCTATGGTTTTAAATTTGTGAAAAATGCAAACTTCTTTGTATGTGTCCTTGCGACACATATTGGCAGTTTATGTTACATTTTTAAACTCTTTCTTTTAACTCATACTCTCTGTCCGTCTGTCTGTCTGTCTATCTGCCATGGGTGGACCTCATTCCCCCTTATCCAATTGATCTGAAACTTGGCCCATAGTCTTGTCGTGACAACAGATTAATTTTAGGGTAGTCACGCACAGTCACGCTTGGTCACGCACAGTCACGGAGTGATCTAAATGTCATTTCCCCTCATCCGATCGATCTCAAAATAGGTCCGTATACTTGCTGTGAAAAAATATAAACTTTGACTTAGTCACGCGTGGCCATGCACAGTCACGCGCGGTCACGCACATTCACGGAGTGATCTAAATGTCATTTCCCCTCATCCGATCGATCTCAAACTTGGTTCATACACTTGCTGTGAAAAAAAGATTACCTTGACTTAGTCACGCACAGTCACGCATGGTCACGCACAGTCAAGGAGTGGACTAAATGTCATTTACCCTCATCCGACCGATCTGAAACTTGGTCGATATACTTGCTGTAAAGAAAGATCAACTTCGACATAGTCACGCGCAGTCACGGATAGTCACGCACAGTCACGGCATGATTTAAAACCCATTTTCCCTTATCCGATCGATCTAAAACTTGGTCGATAGACTTGCTGTGAAAAAAGATTAACTTTGACATACTCACGCGCAGTCACGGAGAGATTAAAACCCCACTTCCCCTCATCCGACGAATCTGAAACTTTGAGAGATATTCAAAACTCATATGCATAAGGAAAGAAGGAGTTTTAATAAAAACTTTGTTTTTATGGGTTAAATTATTTTCTTTTGATTTATAATACATAGACGAATTTAATATTTATAACCGATTTTTTGCTAAATTATGCGAAACATATGTAAAAGAAAAGTCATGAAGTTTGGTTGCAATAAATAACATAGTTCCGTTGTATTGAATCAAACATCAAAATGTGTCTCGCAGACACATGTTGGTAAGATTAGCGTTAATTCAATCTCATTTGTAAGGGGACTAGTTGTGAACTTGCACGTATTTTCAATATCGTTCGTCCTGTGGCTGATAAGCTCTTGTATTCCAAATACAAGGTTCACATGGACACACGGACGGACGGACATCCCTATATCGACTCAGAAAGTGAGTCTGAGCGATTGGTAAAATAAAAGATGGGTCTAGGTCAAAATTTTCCGATACCACATGGTGGTACAAGATATAAATAAATATTCATCATTAAATATACGCACATATTTGCAATTGAGATTTTTGTTCAACAAAAAAAAAAACCCTTTAGTATTACGGGCTATTCAATTGATAAAGCAAAGCTGAGTCAATACATTTTATGGTCAGTGTATATTCAATTTCTTAAAATCATATAATTGCAACATTTCATTTTTGACATTATACAAAAATTTAATAGCAAATATAAGACCACCAACAAACAAACTCTCCTATGACTAATAGCAATTGTCATTTATTTTTTATGTCATAACTCATAAAAGAAAAAAAAAATTAAGACATTTCTTTGTAGAAAAACAAAAGATTGCTTTATGTTATTAATATTTTAAATAAATATACTAACTATCAACAACTTGTAACAGACAGACACATAAAATGTCTATTTGCTACAAAGGAATAAATCTTCACAAGACTGACGTACATTCAACGTACATTAAGCGTACATTCAACCATAGATTCGTACGTACTTACAAAGTTTCATTCATTCATACTCGTACGAACACATTTATGTTTCACAAAAGACACTAATAAACTTTCAAGATAAGAAAAAAAGCGAGAGAGAGAGAGAGAGAGAGTAAGAGACTTGAAGTTGCAAGTAGTGTTGGTGGCTGGTGACTAAAAGAAGAAGTAGAAAACACACACGCACACACACCCCCAAAGAAAGAAGATAATATGTAAGAAGTAAATATAAAATCGAAAAATACATTAATAATAAACAAATACAAAGAAGCCAAAGGTTGCGCCCACACATAATATAAAATAACAACAACAACAAGAACAACCACGCATTATATGGAATACTAAGGCAAAATATGACATAGCAAAATAGACAAATTATAGAAAATAGGTATAAAAATAAAACGCAAGACAAAATAAAAACTTTTGTATATTGAAAAGTAATAGAATAAGAAAATATAGACAAAACATGATAAAAGATAGGAAAAAGAGCCATATGCAAGTTTAAAGAAGATAGTAATGTATACTACCAGATTCCAGCATTCGAAATTCGAGTGCAAATTCTAGGAAATTTTATTTTTTCATTTAATGAAGACCCTAAAGGTATTCTTCACAATTTAGCTCAACACATTAACAAAAACACATTAACAAATTTAAAAAAAACAGACACATAGCATTGTCTAATTTTATATATGCGTTAATAGCAACTTAAAAACGATCATAACTCCAAAAAAAAATATTCCAGACGATGAAAATCTGTAAATCTGGGTAACAGCGAAAAAGAAATACCTTTCAAATGATAAATTTTTTTTTCAAAATCGGGGTAAAACTGTGAAACTTACATCGGTCACAAGAAATAGCCGGTCACAAGAAATAGCCTTGCCTATTAATATTATAGATATTTTAAAAAATTTTTCTTACTTCGTATGTCTGCTTTGCAATCAAAATGGAAAGTGTAACTTAAGAATTAATAAAACTTTTACTTTAACTTTTATTTTATGCTCATCTCATCTTATAGCTGTATTGAAATGTTATCTATGTATGTCAATTATATTATCAAATTTAAAGGAAGTTAAACATTAATAACAACAAAATTTGCAAGTAACGCTGACACATTGATTTTCATTCTTTGACTACGCCAATGAATGACTTTTTGTTGGTTTGTTCCAAATAATATTTAACTTTCAATAAATTGCTCAGTATTGGTCCATTGAATGACTAGCTAGTGACCTATTTAAAATTATGCTTGCAATACAGAAATATATATATTTATCCCTTACTAACTTAGTGGTAGTTATTGTAATACTATTCAGAACTTAGTAAAGTTGAGACATTTTATTAAAAAAAAAAACAAGTAAGAAAATTATAGTCGGTTTATACCAATTATACGACACCCTATACCATGCGTTTAGAGACCCTATCTATTAGGTCCAACTAATTAGATATAGAAAATAAATAACCAAATTTGAGTGACATTGTTATTAATTTTTTTTTTTTTTTGGCTGCACATATGAAAAAGTTCACATCAGATGACATATTTATATGAGGACTAGATCGAAAAATGGACCGATCCTGACTATATTTGTTAAACTCACCTATATTTTGCAAAAACATATACAAACGAAGTTTTAAAAAAATCTGTGCAATATTTTTTTTTTTTTTTTTATAGATTTAAGTGAAGATCGATCGGGAAGTAGCTTTATATGGGGCTTATGACTGATAGGTGTCTATAGGGTATAGTTTTGGACATCAGATGAATGGATGTAATAAACATACACATACCCAACTTGACCGAGATCTATAGGATAAGCCGATCTCATAGGAGTCATTTGTATGGGGACTAGGTCCGAACATGAACCTATTTTCACCAATTTTAATAGGGTTCATCCTATGGTCGATAGAAGCTTACATGATAAATTTTATCAATATACATATATGCATATTTGCGACCAGTAATTTGATTACAAGTTTTATATGGACACACAGACAGACGGACGGACGGACATCGCTAAATCAATTCAGAAAGTGATTCTGTGTCGATCGCCATAATAAAAGGTGGATATAGGTCAAATATTTTTGGTAGTTACAAACAAAAGCACATAGTGGTAAATGGTATAAAAAACTTTTTATATGATTTATTACTAGCAGGACTCCTGTGTGCTTCACTACACCCAAACAATTATTGTTGAAAATTTCAATCGGTTGATTTACTTCAAAATTTTTGCAGCCTTAATGCAATCCACCTGCATACTCAACATTTTTCGTTTTTCTATCTGAAGCATGAATAAATAAATAACTTGGAATGGCAACTATTGAAAAAGCCAGGTATAGCTGCCCATGCGAAAAGCACGTCTTCTCCAAATTCATTCGGCATACTAGAAGCGTTTGTCCTTGCACCTTGTTGATGGGCATTGTAATTGATAGACACACTGGGAATTGCAAGGGCTTGAATTCAAATGGAATGTGTGGTGGTATCAGTGGAATATGCGGTATAAGCACAATTTCAATTTTCGCTTTGCCATTCAGTATTGTGGGATTATCACATGGCATGCGATCGAGAGCGATTTTGCATAATCATCGTGCTGATTGAAAAATGCTTGAAGCTGGGAAATAATTTCTCGTCTTTTATGCGAACGAATTGTACAACGTCGCATTGTGGCTGAAATTTTGATTTCATTGGCCAAAAGTCTAATATTTTTGTAACCGATTTTTAAAATTTTAACGCCATTTTGTAGCAAATATATCCAAATTAATGTAGCCAAAAAATTAGGTTAAACTATTGCTAATTGTGGGCGTGGCATTCGTCTTTTTTTTTAATTTCAGGAAAAGTTGATTTTTGTTTTTTTTCAAAAATAAATGGTTACTACTCGCAAGTTATCGTCGATAATGACCTGTGGTCTTCTCTGTCTTCCGTCTGTGTGTCCATGTAAACATTGTAATCAAACTACAGGTCGCAAATATGAATATATTTTGATGAAATTGGTATATAAGCCTTTGTCGGCCATAGAATGAACGCTATTAAAATTGGTGAGAATTGGTCTATGTTCAGACCTAGTCCCCATACAAACGACCCCTATGAAATCGACATAAATTGCGATAAGATCCAAATTATCATATAGATCTCAGTCAAATTGGGTTTGTATGTGTTTATTACATCTATTATTTAGTAGTCCAAAAATAATGCCTATAGGACAATTCTTAGTCATAGGCCTCATATAGAGCTGCTTCCAGATCTTCGCTTAAATCTATCAAAAAACAAAAAATATTGCACAGATTTTTCTCATATTTGGTTTGTGTATATTTTTTCAAAATGTAAATGACTTTACCAAACATGGTCAGGATCGGTCCCTTTTTCGACCTAGCCCCCATATAAATATAGCATCCGATATGAACTTTTTCATATCTGCAGCCAAAAAAATTAAGAAAAATGTCACTCAGATTTGGTTTATGCTTATTTTCTATATTCAATTAGTTGGACCTAAGAGATAGGGTCTCTAAACGCATGGTATTAGGTATCGTATAATCGGTCTAGACCGACAATAATTTCACTTGTTTTTAAAAGGTTTTTTTACCCATATATGTATGAAATAAAAATAAAAACTCTTATTTTCATATCAAAATCAGAATCATTGCGATAATGTTCAGCAGATTTATTTTGCAAAAGTTAACAAATTTGACAGCAAAAAATGATAAATTTTTCTGTAGTAATAGCAAAACTATTAGATAAAATTACTAACGTTTTTTTAAGTGGCAATATTATTTGAGTGTAAACGAATTTGCAAATTTGACAGAAAAATTTTTTAGTTTTTCAGTATTAATAGCAAAATTTCAAGTTGATTTTACTTTTTTTTTTTTTTTTGAGTGTGCAAATTTTTTTGAGTGTAAACATTAAAAAAAACCAATCATTACAAAAAATGGTTGTTATTATTATTAAAATCCAAATATGACATTTTTTATAAATAAAAAAAATTAAAAACCCATATTACACGCTAAAAGTTAAAAAAAAACAAGTAAGAAAGTTATAGTCGGTCTAGGCCGGCTATACGATACCCTATACCATGCGTTTAGAGACCCTATCACTTAGGCCCAACTAATTGGATATAGAAAATAAACATAAACCAAATTTGACTGGCATTTTTATGAATTTTTTTGGCTGCAGATATGAAAAAGTTGCGGATGCTATGTCTATATGGGGACTAGGTCCAAAAATGGACCGATCCTGACAATGGTTGGCAAAGTCTCTTGTATTTTGCGAAAATATATACAAACAAAATTTGAGATGAATCAGTGCAATATTTTTGTTTTTTGAAAAATTTAAGTTAAGATGGGGAAGCAGCTCTATATGGGGCCTATGACCAAGAGTTGTCCCATAGGGGCCTTTTTTGGGCTATTCATTAATGGATGTAATAAATACATACAAACCCAATTTGACTAAGATCTGTACGACAATTTGGATCTTATGGCAATTTATGTCGATTTTATAGGGGTCATTTGTATGGGGGCTAGGTCTGAACATAGACCGATTCTCACCAATTTTAACGGCGTGTATCCTATGGCCGATAGAAGCTCATATACCAAATTTCATCAAAATATATTCGTATTTGCGACCTGCAGTTTGATTACAAGCTTTACATGGACACACAGACGGACGGACGGACGGACATTGTTAAATCGATTTAAAAAGTGATTCTGATTCGATCGGTTGATTAAAGATGGGTCTAGGTCAAATATTTTTGGTTGTTACAAACAGCAGCACAAAGTCATTATACCCAAACCACATAGTGGTATAGGGTATAAAAAATGAAAAGTTCAACTTTGACCTCGAGTTTCTTAAAAAGAACTCAATCAATTTTAATAAAATTAAAATAGACTCAAGCTCAACTAAATATCTACCCACTAGAAAAAAACTACTAAAATATTTTTATCGGTTCAAAAGTTACAGAATTTTGACCAATGCAAAACAATTTTCAGCCACTGTGCGTCGATCCATTTCACGATTTTCATCTACAATAAAATATACTCGTATTTGCAAAAATTAATGATCAGTATCAGGAAATGGTAGCAATGAGCCAGCTCGATGATAAATCTTACCCTGAATCTGTAATGTGAAAGACTTCACAAGCTGCAGAAATAAAATAAATGGCTCGGAAGATGCTGCCAACATGTTGAAGAAGTCCTCATTTTGCCTCACCCTTGATGCCTTGAACGTGTTTGAGCTTATATTTTTTTTATAAAATTTGTTGAGGGACTCCTGAGTTTCTTCGGAAAGCTCTTCAATTGACAATGACTGATATAAATTACATCTTTGCCATGCTGTCGGGGCCAATTTCATCAGTGGATACATTTTCGCCAAAAGTGCTGCAGTTTCCGAAGCATATTCTCCATATTTTGTAGAACTAACCTTTTCTTTGCAGTTTGAAACATTCAAGATCATTCCCAATCTTTTAATTATTTGATTGTTAATTCGAATTATTCGAGTTACCGCCTCATCATTTTCAAAGAAAACTCCGTGAAGTGTTTCAATCATTTGAGTTCCCGTATTCACACCCGGGATAGTCTACTTTTAGTCCAACTTCTTCGAAAAACGCATCTTGTATTTGGTTCTTTCTGATCTTTTCCTTATCCTTTTCAAATGTATTTGCATCAAAGTGTTCTTCCTTTTGTGGAAGGTTATACGCCAATTTTATTAATAGCTCCATATATTCATATTCATAATTGCACTCCTCGTTTGTAGAATTGTTCATATTTCCGAAGTTCTTTCGGATATGACAATGTTGAGGTTGTATTTGTCAGCTCGTTTACGGATTTTCCGTCGTAACTACATTCAACATATTTTTTTTCTCTAATTTTCAGCACTGCGGGCTTAATCTTGTCAATTTATTCTTGCAGGTCCTCCACTGCGGCCCTTATGAGTTCCGGCGATACAAAACATTGTCGCGCATAGGGCAATCCAGGAATTATGCCTATTTTTCAATATATAGTCTGGTCTATTACCTGATAAGAACCGTTTGTGATAGCATTATACTTCCATGCTAAAAATGTACCTGTTAGCTGTATACATGTAAAATTGCGGAAATAAGATGTTTGCCTACCTGTGGCGATCATAAGTCAATATTGTAACAATATTATTGTTCCCTGATCGAATGGTTGGCTATATTTCTATTTTAAGTGCATGCCTGCTAATCTATAATATTAATAGGCAAGGCGATTTCTTGTGACCAATGTAAATTTCACAGTGTTACCCCGATTTTGACAAAAAATTTATCATTTGAAAGGTATTTCTTTTTCGCTGTTACCCAGATTTACAGATTTTCATCGTCTGGAATATTTTTTTGGAGTTATGATAGTTTAAAGTTGCTACTAACCCATACATAACAGTATACAATGCTATGTTTGTGTTTATTCAATTTTTTAATGTGTTTGTGTTAATGTGCTGAGTTTGTTTTCTTAATTTAAAATGAGTTGAATTGTGAAGCCTACCTTTAGGGTCTTTATTACATGAAAATATAAAATTTCCTAGAATTTGCACTCGAATTTCGAGTGCTGGAATCTGCTAGTGTAAATGAATAGTTTATTTGTACACCCTGTGTCTGTAACTGAATTTATCAGGGATGCACGCCATACAATTACTGGAACAATGTAAGAAAGCAGCTGGCTTTGTAGAATTTTGTAAAGGAATAATCAGAGAATATTTTAGAAAATATAGCAAATATAAAAAATTGTACCTTTTCCATCAAAGTTGAATAATTGTAAAAAAAATGTACAGTTGGGAAATAGCGACTTGCCTGGAGAAACACAAAGCAAACAGTAAAATTGTTCTTCTGTAATATACTGAATACGATTACTTACCAATTTTTATTTAAATATTCTATTGTATTTTTGAAAACTGAAAATCGATCAACTTTGAATGGTTATAGCTTCTAAACTAAAAATCTGTTTTTATTATAGGTATCAAATTTGTAATCTCTGAACAATTTCCAATAGGAAGAGTTTATTGAAAATATCTTAAGCGTACATGAAATTTTTGATTTTTGCAACCTCATGTGTTCTATGAGTGCCACTGTGCTCCGTTTGAAAGCATTACAAAGGATTAAAAAAGCAACGCAAGGATAAATAATGAATGTGTAACTAAATCTTATCGATACACAGTTGCACATAAACTCTATTTTAACCACTCTGAATATAAAGTTAAAATAAAAATGTTTAAAATTTATTGCGAAAATTATCTAATATTTAAGAAAGTACTCCATATAAATTGCCTCTATGGGTGTTTGTACCAAAACCAACAACAAATTTTAAAAAATATTTGTTTGCCATGTTAAAAGTAGGTGCCATCAATCATTTTCATTTCTAACAGCTGAGTTTCATTTGCTTCTTGAAATTCTTGTACGTGTAAAAATGTGTAAATATGAGTATGGGTGAGAGTAGGTGGTACGAACATACTAGTACATGTGGGTGATGATGATGGCTTTTACTACTCGCACATCATCAACAACATTTAACAGACAACCTACAATTTATAAAGCAACGAATGTACAACAAAAATTTTTGGAAAATATTTTTTCTTTTTTTTTTTTTTTGCAAGACAAATGTCAACACAAAATATTAACACCCCAAAATAAGAAAAATACCGAAATATTTCAAAACAGTAATACAGTTAGCCACCCGAATTATAGCTCTGTATAAATATATTATATAAGAGGCGAGAGTTTATATATGTATGTATATTAATTAGGGTGGCCCTTCATTATATGGAGGGGAAAAAAGTGTTCAAATTTAAAGTCTCACCCCCCCCCCCCCCTAGAAATATGCGAATAGCAAAAAAACTGAGAAATATAAAGTTTTAAGTCAATCAAAAAAAAATTTAGAGGTGCCTCAATGCGACTGAAAATTTCAAGTGTGTTTATATGGTAAAATATGAATTTTTTCAGATTTTACGAAAATTTCGTTCTATAGTTTAATTAGTTCGACAAATTGTTATATGAGTCGATATCAGTACTAAATTATCTTTTCAAAAAGCTGTATGGTTTCAAAATCGAATAAAAACTTGCCAAGAAATAGCAAATGCCCCAGACCACTTTTGTGCCAAAAAGAACTAGGTCGTAAAATTTGACGGAAATTTTTTCAACTTTAAGAAATTAATGAAAGCCATCTTTTTTTTTTTTTTTGTCTCTATACCTATTAGCCCTCAGACATGAAGAATTGTTTGATTAGCACGTTGTTAACCTATTATGAAATGAGACCAAAAGATGGAACATTTTTTTGAGAAAATTTTGAAAACTCCTTTTTTAAGTTTTGAAAAATTTTCTTAAACAAAATTTAAAAAAATATTTATTGCACTTTAAATTTTTGATAAATATATGTTAGAGATTAACTGTGTGAATTTTTAGGTAAATATCTCTTCCAGAATTTTTTTTACAAGGATTTTTTTGCGGATTTCGAGAAAAATTAGTTTTTTGTAAAATATTCAGTACATGTACTCCTTCTAAATATTTTGTGTCAAAAGTTAATCAGTTTTCTACTTTTCAATGTTATATTGTATCCCAATAGCCTAGCGTTTCTGAAAAATATTATGTGACCCCCTTATCCCTTTTGGACACTAAATGACAATTTATTTATTAAAAAATTCAAATATTTTGTAAGTGCTGATGAATTTTTAGATGTGACGCTTTAAATATAATAACCCAATATGCAAGTCTTCTTTGCTAAAAATTTTAAATGAATCGAATAATGTCAATAGATTCCTTGCCGAGGCCAAACTTTGAATTTTGGCATATATAAAAAAATTACTTGACCACAAATGACCCCAAGCTAGTATAGGGCGATTATGTCAAAAAATTCAAATATTTTGCAAATACTGCTGGATTTTGGATCATTTTAACCCTAGGAGCACCTAAGGGTAAGATTTCGTAAAATATAACTCAATTTTATTTCCCACCCCAAAGTAAGGATTTCATCTAGTTCACTAGAACAATTAATTTTTTTCAGAGTTCAGAAAAAAACACACACTGAATAAAAAAAAACTCGTACATATATGTAACCAAACATAGCTCAGACCAACAAACAGTTATTTCTATTTTGATATCAATTATGTGTGTTTCTAAATTTTGTACGGTGCTGAAGACAATCATGACTGTGTTTCGTTTTAATATTTCGTTATATACACGAACATGTTTCTCTCACGTATTTTTTGTTTGAAACACACATAAAGCACACAATTTCGAGTGTAGATTTATTTTAAGTTCGTGTTCTTGCACGTGTATTGTGTATGTCACAACAACTGTTACAACCAAATTTATTAAAAAAAATCTAAAATAATTAATTAGTAGTTATAAAAAAATATAAATAATAATAATGTTGTAAAAATAAAATATTCGAGCTCGAGGCCTGGGTTTTTCCTTAATTAAAATTCTTCTTTATTCTTCAATATTTCGATATTCATCGAATATCATCTTCAGGGATTATAGTGTCATTAAAAATTATTTTTACAATTAAATTTGGAAAGGTCGAATAGAAAACAACTATAATAATAATAATAATAATAATAATAATAAAGAAAATAATAAAAATATAAAAAACTTAAAAAATAATAAAAATGTATGTTCAAAGCAAAAAATATTATAGAAACATGTTCGTGTACATAACGAAATATTAAAACGAAACACAGTCATGATTGTGTTCGGCAACGTACAAAATTTAGAAATACACATAATCGATATCAAAATAAATATATGTGTTGGCTCTTTTAGAAAAGAACATTGTGTGTTTGATGTGTGTATTTTCCGAACCTTGATTTTTTTAATTCAAAGTTTTTTCAAAATTCAAAGTTTGGCCTCAGCAAGGAATGAGTTAGCTTTGTTCGGTTTATTCCAAATTTTGTGCATTGAAAACTTGTACATGCTTCACATCCAAAAATCAACAGCACTTACAAAATATTTGCATTTTTTGAATAAATTGTCTTTTTTTATTTATTAACCAACACTCGGGGGATGCCCGCTACAGATGCAGTGCATTAAGTTGATTTTAGGAAAATAGGTTATGGGAGAGAGGAAAGATGGAGTACTGTTTGGGGATATTTGACCTAAATTTTATTACTTTATAACTGTCAGGAAAGACCTCTGCGGGGTGTTTATTCCATATACGGCCAGTTCGACCGATAAACGAATTCTCTAATCTATAATATTAATAGGCTAGGCGATTTCTTGTAACCCATGTTTTGTTCTAACGTTTTATTCCGATTTTGACCAAACGTGTATTATTTGAAATGTATTTCTTTTTGCCGATTTGCAGATTTACAGATTTTTAAATTTTTTACCTTATTTTGAGTAAATTGCATTTAAAGTTGCTACTAACATATACATAAAATTATACATATGCTATATGTGTGTTTATCAAATTTGTTAATGTGTTTGTTAATGAGTTTGTTATCTGCATTCACAATAATAATAAACTAAAAAAGTGTTGGTCTATGAACTGGCTAAGTTGAAAAATAAAGTTGCCTCGAAATTGCACTCGAATTTCGAGCGCTGGAATCTGCTAGGCTGGAATCTGCTAGTTAATAATTAATAAGTAATATCTATAGAATAGTGCTACACAACCAACATTTCAACGATGTTCCAATGAGTCAATTGAGTTGAATACCCTACTGTCATTGATGAGCCCTCCTTTGCGCACGGTCCAGTTGGAGCAAAATAGACTTTGAAACTCCTGCCCATATATGGGAGTTATATTCCGTTTTCGGTCGGATGTAACTGGTATAGATTTAAAGGCGATCAGAGGGAATGAAGTAATTTTTGCACCGTGTCAGAAAACCAAGACTCATGCTCGTTCGAACGAACATCACATTGAATTCTTACAATATATAGAGACAAAATTATTTTAAAACTATTTAATGTTAAATTAAGAATTCTAAGAAAGAGCTATGAAATAAAAAAAGGGTTTCAATATATATTGTATATCTAACTACCTAAGATACGAGTATTTTCTTTTTATACAAAATTCTTAAATATCTAATAATACTACACAGAGTTAACTGATTTTTTGTGACAACTATTTTTGTTACCAATTGAATTTCTGTAGTTTTTTAGATTTTAACGTCCTATTTTGACATATTGCAATTAATACTGTAATTAATATGCAATATTTTTATTTTGTTTTCAATGGTGCGTGGTAGAGCAGAGGAAAACATATGTTTCCAAAAATTCATAACTACTCTGTATTCTTAATCGGACCGGTTTCTGGCATTTCAGCCTTCATTAGCGATTTATTGAACAGTGTGAAAATTGTTATGATTTCAAAATTATGTTATTATTGAATAGATGGTTTCTACATGAAATTTTTCTACTTTGGACGGCCGCGAGGTTTGAACCTGCGTCTATCTCACATACACTCGTACTTGCACTTTTTGGTCATGCGCTTTAACACACTCACCTAAAGTCAGGCCTACGAGCAGTGTGGTTTAGAATCAGTTTTCATACCGTACAGTTTTTACCTCGTATTAATCTCAGAATATACAACTCTGTTAAAACAACCAATCGTTATTTGAAAAAAAAAAATATTAATGAAAAGTTACATACAAGATTTTATCTATAATATTAATAGGCTAGGCGATTTCTCGTAACTGATGTTTTGTTCTACCGTTTTAAAGGTATTTCTTTTTTGCCGTTTTGCAGATTTACAGATTTTTTATTTTTTTTTCCTTTATTTTGAGTAAATTGCATTTAAAGTTGCTACTAACACATACATAAAATTATACAATGCTATGTGTGTGTTTTTTAAATTTGTTAATGTGTTTGTAATAAAAATGAGTTTGTTCTTTGTGTTGATTTGTGAATTGGCTTTTAGGGGCTTTATTTAATGAAAAAATAAAATGTCCTCGTATTTGCGCTCGAATTTCGAGGGCTGGAATCTGCTACTACAAATAAAAACGTACGAGGCCAGTGACAGAGTAACCCGAGAGTATCAAAAAATATATTTTTTTAAGTTTCAGGCAGCCACACTGTGGGATTTTGCTGGCAAAAAGTTAATTTTACGATTGTAAATATCAAAAATGAAATGATGCAGAAAGATATAGAATCTTAGCAATAATTTTGAAAAAAAAATTAGAAATATTATAGCTGGTCTAGACCGACACTACGATACCCTATACCATGCGTTTAGAGACCCTATCTTTTATGTCCAACTAATTACATATAGAAAATATTTATAAACAAAATTCGGGAGATACGGTTTTTTTTTCTTTTTTTGCCTTCGAATATGAAAAAATTCATATCGGACACTATAGTTATATGGGGACTAGGTCGAAAAATGGACCGATACTGATAATATATGATAAGATCACTTATTTTTTACAAAAACGTATACAAACCAAATTTGAAAAAAATCTGTGGAATATTTGTGTTTTTTGATAGATTTAAGTGAATATCGCGAAATAGCTTCATATGGGTGATATGACTAAGAAAGCTCCAATAGGGTTTATTTTTGGACTACTGATAAATGGATGTAATAAAAATACACAAACCCAATTTGACCGAGATCTACATATGTGATAATTTTGTTGATATTATGGCAACTTAATTCGATTTCATAGGGGTCATTTGTGACTGGACTAGGTCTGAATATGAACCGATTTTCAGCAAATAGAAGTCTATAAACAAAATTTCATCAAAATATATTCATATTTGAGACCTTTAGTTTAATTAAAAGGTTTACGTGGATACACAGACGGACAGACAGATGGACAGATGGACAGACGGACGGACAGACATCGCTAAATCAACTCAGAAAGTGATTCTGAGTCAATCGGTATAATAAAATGTGGGTCTATGCCATATATTTTTGCTAGTCAAAAACATCAGCTCAAAGTCATTGTACCCTGACCACATAGTGGTATGGGGTATAATTAATTGTATTAAAATAATAGTTAAAAAAAAATCGGGTTTTTATGATGGCAGTCAAAAATTCAATGTTTTTATTTCAACGGTGCTTAGTAGAGAAGAAGAAAGCATATATGGATTTCAAAAATTCATAACTACACTGTATTCTTAATCGGACCGGTTTCTCGCATCAGAGATTTCTTAAACATTGTGATAATTGTTATGTTAGATTGTTTCTATATGAAATTTTTCTACTTAGGGCGGCCGTGAGGTTTGAACCCTGAAACTTCACATACACTCGTACTTTTCTTTATCAACATTTTAAATGGCGAGTTTTTTAAATGGGAAATTTTAGTCAATTATATTATAAATGCTCTACAGTATCGAAGATTTTTAATTAATGAATATAATCAGTAAAATTTTGCCTTTAATTTACATATGGATATATTTAAAACAACACTTTTATTGTTATTATAAACCTAATTTCCGACTTACAAATATGTCAAAGCCGTATGTATCATTCTTTTTTTAAGTATTATATAGTAACAATATTTTCTAATAAATAAAATATATGAAAAACCAAAAATTTTATTAAAAATTAAATTACGTTATAAAAAACTAAAGTATTAATAGAACTAACAATTTATTTTCGTAACAGTTTAATTAATATGTATTTTTTTATTTCTTTCCAAATGACAATTTGAGAAAATGTACAAGAATCTAATTTTTATATGTATATATATATATATATTTTTTTTTTTTTTGGATTTATTTCAATTTGTTTTTAATGGTATTAACAAGATTTTCTAGGGGTTTATATTTAATTTTTAATTTTTATATCAAAAATGTATGCAATTATTTTTTATGGGTTTTTTTTATATTTAAATCATGTTTTTACTCTATAATAAGTTTATGTTTTGTTTTTGCTTTTTATAAGAATCTTAAATTATTTTTGTTTATTTTAAGATTACTGTGCGCTTTAATTTTGGTTTTGATAGAAATTATATAAGAAGGAAAATAATAATTGGAAATGAGTTTGTATTATTTTGTTTTTTATATTTATTTTTATATAATAAATTTATTTTTCAATATAAGGAGAATTTTTTTTATGATTTGTTGCTGTTAATTTAAAGTTGGAAACTCTATTTTTAAGTTTATTTTTATTTTTGTTTTTTAATTTTAAAAAGGTGGCTGATACGAGATTTGTTATTATTGACACAATTCGTTAAATTTTAACAAGTTTTTCTTTTATCTTATCAGAGACATTTTTGTTTTTCTATCCTTGGTATTAATTTTATTTTAATGTCTTGTTTTACAAGCTAACCTATGGAAATTATAGGTAATTTTAATAATTATGAATTATTTTTTCCTTTTATAAATATTTAATTATTTTTTTTTTTTTGGCAGTTTTTTGGTTTTTTAAATGAACTTTTTTTGTTTTTTCTTATTTTCTCTTTTATTATTTACTTTAAATTTTAATGGATGTTTTGTGTGTAATAAAATATGTTCGGTTTAAATTTGCTTTTATTATATTTTACATTTAATTTAAGTTTTAGTTTTAATTGTTTTTATTTAAATACATTTTGTTTGAGTTATTGATTTCAGAGTAATAAAATTTAAAAAAAAAATTAATATTAATAACAATAATAATGGAAAAAAATAATTTTTTTCAGAAGAGAAAAACAAAAACAAGATTTTATAATAAATTTTAAGATAAAAAAATTAAATCAAATAGGATTTGATAATATAAATAAATTTAAAAAATAGTATTGAAAAAAGAGTCGAAAAAGTATAAATGAATAAATTTATAAAGGGAAAAAAATAAACAAATCACAACAAGAGATTCATATAGATATGAATTATAATTATTGCACAAAGCAATAATTTTTCTTAGAAATAAAAAACAAATACCCAAAGAACTTAGAAATTATATTGCATATTTTATTTTAAAGATCCGAAAAATAACTAAATTTTTATATTGAAACCAGAACTTTTACAAAATTCAATATAATACAGCAAAAACAATAAAAAAATATAGTTATGCTAAATTGAATTAAAATAAAAATATTTATTTCATATTATTACAAAAATATATTGAGGGTTTCTAGTCAAAAAGTGCTATCTGCTTTAACAAAACTTTTGACTAGAGCAGGGAACACAAATTTTTTCATTAGATCTAAAAGTATTCATCGATCCGTTTAATACAATATCTATTAACAATTAATACCAAAATTATTTTTATAGATAACAGTTATCTTAGAGAATAGTTTAAAACCAAACATAAATTATATTGTAAATTGCACTTAGCACTTTTTAAATATAAACCCTCGATAATAAAATATTTATGCTATGAAGTAGAATTTTTGAAAAACAAATTTTAAGGATTTGGAAAATTATTTTTATTTATATATAAAAAAATGGAAAAAGCAACAAATTTTGTCTAAAAATATCATAAATTTATATTCATAAAAATAAATAATTTAATTCCAAATATGATTGGTACTTCAAATCAAAATTAAATTAAATAAGGGCCATTATTACAACTTGCCTTTAAAGTAAATGGTAGTTAAAGGTAAATTTAGCTAAAGTGAGCAATAAAGTTACCTTTAACTTCTTTTCTTTATTACAACTTCCCAGTAAAATATAATTAATATATTTGTTATGTTGTTTTTTATTTGGCCAATTTTTATTTATCTGTTTGTATTTCCTTATTAAGCTAATACGGCCTATAATCTTTTATGTAATTAAAAACACAATTTTAATACATTTTTTCCCGACGTTTCGTCGATTTTTTGTCGACTTCTTCTGGGGATCGTCTATTTAATAAGAACATGACATTAATTAACAATTTTTTACCAAATAACATTTAGAACTTACATTTTTTTATATATTATTACATTAAAAAACAAATTTTAAAAACAAAAATTTACATTTAACATATATAATACAAAAAACAAAGAACATGGAATTATTAAAACACATAATATTTAAAAATTGTATCATAGTTTATTTGATGGCTACTCTATAACTTGCACATATGTTGTTGGTGTCTTCTTTCAAATTCATTGTCTTTTTTATGTTTTGCTGAATTCTCAAGCTTTCCTTCGTAAATCTCTTTTTCATATTTTCCTCCTTGTCTAATATTCTAATACGTTGAAAATCTGGTGCATGGTGTGAACTGATCATATGCATGGCTAGTGCTGTTGTTTCTTTCTGTCGCGTAATATCCATTTTGTGTTCTCCTATCCTTGTTGATAAAGCTCTCTTTGTTGTTCCTATATACACCTGATCACAGTGTTCTTCGTTGTTTCCTTTACATCTTATTTCATAAACAACGTTATTTTGTTGTTGTTTTTCTACTGGCGCTTTTATTTTAGTGAATATTGCATTTGTTGTTTTGTTAGGCTTATACGCAAAACATATGTTATTTTGTTTCAGTGTTGTTATCATGTTTCTTTTGTCAGTAAGGCCAGGGATGTATGGTACACTGTAGAATTTTTTGTTTTCTATTTCATCAGTGTTGTCAATTTTCCTATTTTTGTTTAATCGCCTAAATACGTCGTCTATTAAAGAATTTATTAATTTTCTAGGGAAACTATTTTGTATCAATATTTCTTGTATTATGTTAATATTTTCGTTGTGGAATATTTTGTCACTAATTTTCAGTACCCTCTCTATTAAATTTCTCGCTGTATTTATAATCTGGCTTCTGGGTTGTGTGGCGTTAAAATTCATAAGTCTGCCTATATTTGTTATTGTGGCAACACCGAAGGAAACACCGTTTACTTTTGACCAAATGAATTGCTTTATCAAAATACGTAGTGGCAACGTTCCTTTATTTGTTCACAAATAAATAATAAAAACAATAGAATAAAAACCAAAAACCTTTATTTCAGTTGCATAAGGCAACAATATCTTCCCTTTAGCTTAACAGTCACTTTTAGCTTAAAGTATAGTTGTAATAACGAAAAACTAATAATCTGCCCGATAACATCCTAACTTTAGCTATTGGCAAGTTGTAATAATAGTCCTAAGAGTGTTAAATGCGGTACGCCGAAACTGTGATACCATCTACCTGCGTTTTAATAGACCAAAATATGAAATTAAAATTTTCATCGTTCGAATAGATTTAACCGGTTATATACATACTAGCAGATTCCAGCGCTTGAAATTCGAGTGCAATTTCAAGGCAGCTTTATTTCTCAACTTAGCCAATTCACAAACCAACACTTTTATGGTTAATTATTATTGTGAACGAAGATAACAAACTCATTAACAAACACATTAAAAAATTTAATAAAACACACACATAGCATATGTATAATTTTATGTATGTGTCAGTAGCAACTTTAAATGCAATTTACTAGAAATAAAGGAAAAAATTTAAAAATCTGTAAATCTGCAAAACGGCTAAAAAGAAATACTTTTGAAATAATATACGTTTGGCCAAAATCGGGATAAAACGGTAGAACAAAACATAGGTAACAAGAAATCGTCTAGCCTTTTAATATTATAGATTGAATTTTTCGAAAATAAAAGAGTTACTACTACTACTACTACTACTACTACTACTACTACTACTACTACTAATACTGCTACTACTACTACTACTACTAACTCGTACTTGCACTTTTTGGTCAGCGCTTTAAGACACTCACTTAAAGACAGGCCTACGGGCAGTGTGGTTAAGAATCAGTTTTCATACCATACAGCTTTTACTTCGTATTAATTATGCATTTTTGCATTTATACTTTTAATTTCCACTATTCTCAGTTTTTAGTTTTTCTTGGACAATCTTTATATTCTGGTTGCTTAAATGAATAAAAAAATTCGTATACTAGTTTACACTTCTGAACAAAATTTTAAATTTTATAAATAAAAGTCACACAAACGTCATCACAACATTTTCAATAAAGTAAAGTAGCAAAGGGAAATATGGGAAGTCAATCTTACATCCGTTCATCTGCTGCACTTGCCATTAAGATGAATGCAGAGCTTACAAAATATCAGTACGAAAGCATTAAAAATGTTCACAAAGAGGAAGGATACGATATTTTACAACCGTATGCGAAAACAACAGATGAAAAAGAAAACTGCTACGGACAGAAATTCAAATAAGTAAACAGATATGTCTGTTAGCTTGTAAATGGATCATACGATAAGCCGTTTCGTTAAAACTTTTTGTAATGAAGAAATAAATGCTATTTAGGAAACCAGGTTAACTTTAACGTCTAAATGGTGTTGCGATGATTTCTCCTGTCATGTGGAATACAAACTGATGTAAGCAATAAGAACTTGTTACTAGCATCCTTTCGACTTCTGAAAAGGAATACTGGCAACATAAAACTTCGTCATCAACTAGATACTGTCGGCCTAATTACTTCGAATTCGCTAAGAAAACGAAAAAAATGCGCTACGCGTTTTTGACAAAATTAATTCCGATATTGTTGCATTGAATAATACTGAAGTTGTAGCGTGTGTCTTTACAATGTTGAATGGTAAGACGATTCAAACAGTTACAGGCACATTTCCAGCAGCCGTTTTTTATATATGTTGAGCGAAGGCTATCGTAATAAATAACTTAGAAATTTTTTCAAGAAGAGCTGTCGATAATGAAGCTTGTAAGTTGGGTATTTCTTCCTTGCACGCTCGAATTAAGTTTAAGTAGCTTATACTTCACAATTTCAACCGTGGTGGGCGCTCAAGGTCCACCACAAGGCTCTTAAATAGAAAAATAAACATCACATGCAATGACCATAATAGAGCGGATGGTCATAAGAGTAGACTCTGTTCAACAGGGAATTGGGTCTTCAAATGAAGGAACAAGGCGTTTCTGTTCTAATTCTCAAGTTGTTACTGACATAACTGGAGTTAAAGAAGAACTTCTTAATCGATTTCTAATTATAATGCAAATAATAAAGTGCGTTCAAAGAACAAATACATCTAAGTTGAAGAATTTCTCTTGGAATGTCACGAAGCTATTTGTCGAAAAATATACATGCCGGTTACAGTTCACAAAATACTTATTCATAGCAAAGGCATTATGGATGCGGCTTTACTTTCCATAGGACTGCTTTCTGAGGAAGCTTAAGAAGGTCGAAATAAGAACTATAGAAGGTATACACAAATGCTCACCAGAAAGTGCAACAGAGTCGCAACATTACCATATGTTTTCCATCGACTTCATGTAGCATCCGATCTTTACATTACTAATATAAAGCGCCAACCTAATAAATATGTTTTAGAACTTGATGATATCGTCAAAGAAATGATAGAAGATGCACAAAAGTCTATATTTACGTGCACGTAAAAATATTTCTCAGTCATTAAGAAGGTGGTGGGGGAGGGGGTAAGGTTTTAAAGGCGAAAAAAGGCGTATTCTCATAATTTTGAATACTGTTGGATTATTCATTTCATATACACATTATAGTTTAATATTAGAAGTCTTTTTGAAAAAATTTGCAACTAAAAATTTTAATAAGCCCGTGACGGCGAATCTGGAAAACAATTTCGTTTTGCGGTGAACATCATAACTCGTTACCGGATCATGTAAAATAAAAAAAAATCGAAATGCGTGTAAAAAGTGATACGTTTCTCGAGGTTATCACGAAGTTTTTTTTAATTTTCTTTATTTTTAGCAACATTTTGAAATGAAACAAGTAAAAAAATTATAGTCGGTCTAGACCGACTATACGATACCCTATGCCATGCGTTTAGAAACCCTATCTCTTAGGCCCAACTAACTGGACATAGAAAATAAGCAAAAACCAAATTTGAAAAAATTTTGAAAAAGTTCATATCGGATGCTATATCTATATGGGGACTAGGTCCAAAAATGGACCGATCCTGACCATGGTTGGTAACGTCTCTTGTATTTTGCATAAATATATACAAACAAAATTTGAGAAGAATCAGTGCAATATTTTTGTTTTTTAATAGATTTAAGTGAATATCGGGAAGCAGCTCTATATGGGGCCAAAGGGAGCATTTTTGGACTACTCATTAGTGGATGTAATGAACGCATACAAACCCAATTTGAGTAAGATCTATATTACAATTTGGATCCTATGGCAATTTATGTCGATTTCATAAGGGTAATTTGTATGGGGGCTAGGTCTGAGCATGGATCGATTCTCACCAATTTCAATAGCGTTCATCCCATGGCCGATAAAAGCTCATATACCAAACTTCATCGAAATATATTCATATTTGCGACCTGCAGTTTGATTACAAGGTTTACATGGACACACAGACGGACGGACGGACGGACGGACATTGTTAAATCAACTCAAAAAGTGATTCTGATTCGATCGGTATAATTAAAGATGGGTCTGGGTCAAATATTTTTGGTTGTTACAAACAGCAGCACAAAGTCATTATACCCAAACCACATAGTGGTATAGGGTATAAAAATGGTGAAAAGAAACTCTTCGTAATTTCATGGTGATTAATGTGTAGAAAACTCATATATCTATAATATTAATAGGTAAGGCGATTTCTTGTGACCGATGTAGGTTTAACAGTTCTACCCCGATTTTTAGCTGCTACCCAGATTTACAGATTTTCATCGTTTGGAATATTTTTTTGGAGTTATGATCGTTCAAAGTTGCTACTAACACATACATAAAACAAGTAAGAAAATTATAGTCGGTCTAGACCGACTATACGATACCCTATACCATGCGTTTAGAGATCCTATCTCTCAGGGCCAACTAACTGGACATAGAAAATAAGCATAAACCAAATTTGAGTGGGATTTTTATTATTTTTTTGGCTGCAGATCTGAAAAAGTTCATATCGGATGCTATATCTATATGGGGACTAGGCCCAAAAATGGACCGATCCTGACCATGTTTGGTAAAGTCTCTTGCCTTTTGCAAAAATATATACAAACAAAATTTGAGAAGAATCAGTGCAATATTTTTGTTTTTTTAATAGATTTAAGTGAAGATCGGGAAGCAGCTCTATATGGGGCCTATGACTAAGAGTTGTCCAATAGGGATCATTTTTGGACTACTGATTAATGGATGTAATATATACATACAAACCCAATTTGACTAAGATTTGTATGATAGTTTGGATCTTATGTCAATATATGTTGATTTCATTGGGGTCATTTATATGGGGGCTAGGTCTGAACATAGACCGATTCTCACCAATTTCAATAGCGTTCATCCCATGGCCGATAAAAGACTAAATACCAAATTTCATCAAAATATATTCATATTTGCGACCTGCAGCTGCAGTTTGATTACAAGCTTTACATGGACACACAGACGGACGGACGGAAATCGTTAAATCGAATCAGATAGTGGTTCTGATTCGATCGGTATAATTAAAGATGGGTGTAGGTATTTTATTTTTGGTTGTTACAAACAACAGCACAAAATCATTATACCCAAACCACATAGTGGTATAGGGTATAATTATACAATGATATGTGTGTGTTTATTAAATTTGTTAATGTGTTTATTTTAATGTGTTGAGTTTGTTTTCTTTATTTAAAATGAACTGAATTCTGAAGCATACCTTTAGGGTCTTTATTAAATGAAAAAATAAAATTTCCTAGAACTTGCGCTCGAATTTCGAGTGCTGGAATCTGCTGGTTAAAATTAATGTATGTTGTTTTGCCACGTAACTTCCATATAATTTCTATGCATCTCTGTATGGGAGCTTCCACGCCCACTGGTTTAATCCCGCCCATTTTTCACAAAACTTCTCACACTCATCATTCGTGAACTCACACGTAGTTACAAGACTCTCGGGTATAAAGCACTCCAGATAATTTTTTTTATATGGGAGGTGCCACGCCCACTAACCCAATACTGCCCATTTTTGCAACAATGACTACTCACATTAACAACTGATTGGCATGCAGCGAGTTTCAAGATTCTGGCCACCATAGTACTCTAGATATATGATGATATGTATTTATCATGTATGGGATATGGCACGCCCACTGGTTTGATCCCGCCCATTTTGAGCCCGTCTTCTCACATTAATAATTTATGTACTCCTACAAAGTTTCAGGACTCTTGCTTTCATAGAGCTCCAGATATGTGATGCTAAAAAAAAATTTTTTTATATGGGAGGTGCCACGCCCACTTGAAAAATCCAAAAAAAATATAGTCTATTTTTCCTTCCGCATTGATCAAACCAGTGGGCGTGGCACCTTCCATACAGTGATGCATAGAAATAAGTTATATGGCAAAACAATGTTTGCCCGGTCAGCTAGTATTGTAGTGTATGAGATTTCAAGAGAATCGTTCAAATAGATTTTGAGTTATGATGTGCATGGACTTCAGACATGTTGTTGAAAATCGAAGTTTTTTAAAAACTGATTTATATACGATATACCATATGGGGCTAGTCGTTTGAAACAATGTATCTTCTTTAATTTTGACCCAATTTCATTGAAAGTTTGACACAAAACTCTCTACATATTGTTCAAAAAAGGTTTTAAAACCTTACCACCCAACGCCCCCCCCCCCCCACCTTTAATTGTCTATATTGTTTCAGTTAGTTTTTTTATGGAAAAATATTGTTACTTGTAGCTTTTAAGCCCAATTACAAAACATTTTTAGTTTGTTTCAAAAACAACATTTTTAAACAAAAAAAATATTATTTTGGTTATATTGGCAGTGGGCGTGGCATATGTATGTAAAACTTTGCAAACGTTTAATGAAGAAACAAAAATTCGGTTCCAAAAATTAATATTTCAAAATATGTGCTGTGAACGATGCGCGATGGGCGTGAAACTTTCTCAAATTCATAACACAGATGACTTGTGCCAAGCTTCATGACATTTGATGAAGAAATAAAAATTTGGTGCAAAAAAAGTCTATTCGGGTTGTATGGGCAGAGGGCGATACACTTTAAATTTTTTTAATTGGGTTGATAAAAGGATCTGGGCCATAATTCTATGTTCTACGAGCTCTCCTTATACTTTTTGCCAATGTATGAAACGATCCCTCTGTGCGCCATCTGAGCGTGAGGTATTTTTTATTGATTATCTTTAATAAGGAAATATAATCAACGGTGACTACTATGCTAACTTATTGCAGCGTTTAATGAAAAAGACCGCATTTGACGAAAAAGAATGTGTGGTTTCATCAAGACAACATTTTTTAAATGGCGATTTTGGGTAGATTCGGTTTGTTCCAGTTTCTTTCCTTACTATATAAACTAATAAATATTTCACAAAAATGTAATTTTTCTCGAAATCTACAAAAACTAAATCCTTGTAAAAAAATTCAAATAGAGGGATTTACCTAAAAATTCACACAGTTAATCTCTAACATACATTCAACAAAACCCTAAAGTGGCAGATCCATTTTTTGAAGTTTTTAATTTTCAAAATTCTATCGAAAAAATTACTTATTTTGGGTCCAATAGCGCAATAGGTTAGACAAAAAAAACTGAAAAAAGTGCCGCCAAATTTCATGATCTAGTGTTTTTTGTCACAAATGTGGCGGAGGGCATTTGCTACTTCTTGGCGCGTTTTTATTCGATTCTGAAGTTATGAAAAAAGTGCCGCCAAATTTCATGATCTAGTGTTTTTTGGCACAAAAGTGGTGGGGGGCATTTGCTATTTCTTATTCGATTCTGAAGTTATGTCGCTTTCTGTAAAGACAATTTAATACTTAAATTATTTCATACAACCACTTGTCGAAAAAAATAACTATAGAACGAAATTTTCGTAAAATCTGAAAAAAGTCATATTTTCCCCAGTTGAAATTTTCAATCAATTTCGGGCCCGATTTTTATTCATCCGATTGTCTACGTACATCAGCTATAATATTAATAGGCTAAGCGATTTCTTGTGATCGATGTTTTATTCTACCGTTTTATCCCGATTTTGACCAAACGTATATTATTTGAAAGGAATTTATTGTTAGCCGTTTTGCAGATTTACAGATTTACAGATTTTTAAATTTTTTCCTTTGTTTTGTGTAAATTGCATTTAAAGTTGCTACTAACACATACATAAAAGTATGCGTTTGCTATGTGCGTTTTATTAAATTTGTTAAAGTGGTTGTTAATGAGTTCGTTATCTTCAGTCACTATAATAATAAAAATCATAAAAGTGTTGGTTTGTGAATTGGCTAAGTGGAAAAATAAAGCTGTCTAGAAATTGGACTCGAATTTCAAGCGCTGGAATCTACTAGTATTTATTAGTTTTATATAGAAAGAAAGCAACCTGAAACCACTATAATACACATCCCTAATTGCGATGACCAAAATCTATGAGTTAAAGTTCCAATTGCTTCATCAATTACCAGATTTAGTTCATTATTTCGGTGGTAAAAGATTTGCCTGCAGTGTGAGCCGTTGATGCCTATTTTATGAACATATACAGTTCTTTCTATAATCAGAATATCGAAGCTATTGAATATAGCTCGGAAAAATACATCGCGTTAAAAAGAGATTATATTGAGAAATAAAGAAAATTTTTCCCCAAGTTGTTGTACTTTCTTTGTCAGGTCAGATTGTTCTAGGTTCTACATGGACACAAAGACAGAAGGACAGACAGACAGAAAGTCAGATCAATTATTATACGATATACAGGGTACAATGAGTTAGTGCTGATGTTTCTAACTATCAAAAATAGTTGACCTATAACCACCTTTTATAACATCGCTCGACTCAGAATCACAGTTCTATCAACTCAGAATCTCTATCTGGGTCGACTTAGTGATGTCCATGTGTCCGTCTGCGTGTGTTTCCATGTGAACGGTGTAAGCAGACTATAGGTCGTAAAAATAAATATATTATAATAAAGTTTGGCATATAAACTTTTGACGGCCATAAAATTATTGGTATTAAAATCTATGAAAATCGGTGCATGCTCGAACCTAGTATGTAATGACTTCTATTAGATTGACACAAAATACCTTAAGATCCAAATGATCATTCATAGAGATCTTGGCCAAATTTAGGTCTTATGTTTAGCAGCCTAAAAATATGAATCTGCTTTCCGATCTTAACTTAAATCTATCAAAAAACAAAGATATTGCCCAGAAATTATCATGCTCATGATGGACTTATTTCCCACTTAGTGTCCATACAAATAACACATCCGATATGAACTTTTTTATATCGGCAGACAACAAGTGCCACTTAAATTTAGTTTTTGCTTATTTTCTACATCTAATTAGTTGGACCTATGACCGCTTCTCCAAATTTTACGTTATAAGGCATCATATAGTCGTACTAAACCGACTATAATTTCATTACAGTTTATTATTTTTCTCTTGTTTGTTTTTAAAAAATGACAAAAAAAATAAATTATTCAGTTGGGCTTATCGTTTTATAAATTACTAGCAGATTCCAGCGCTCAAAATTCGAGTGCAATTTCTAAGCAGCTTTATTTTTCAACTTAGCCAATTTACAAACCAACACTTTTATGGTTTATTATTATTGCGAATGAAGATAACAAACTCATTAACAAACACATTAACAAATTTAATAATAAACACATAGCATATGTTTAATTTTATGTGTGTGTTAGTAGCAACTTTAAATGCAATTTACTCAGAATTAAGGAAAAAATTAAAAAAATCTGTAAGTCTGGTGAACAGCAAAAAAGAAATACTTTTCAAATAATATACGTTTGGTCAAAATCGTGTAAAACGGTAGAGCAAAACATCGGTCACAAGAAATCACCTAGCCTATTAATATTATAGACATTATATTTTATATTTTTATACCCTATACCACTATGTGGTTTGGGTATAATGACTATGTGCTGCTGTTTGTAACAACCAAAAATATTTGACCTACACAGATCTTTAATTATACCGATCGAATCAGAATCACTATCTGATTCGATTTAACGATGTCCGTCCGTCCGTCCGTCCGTCTGTGTGTCCATGTAAAGCTTGTAATCAAACTGCAGGTCGCAATAATGAATATATTTCGATGAAATTTGGTATTTGATCTTCTATCTGCCATGGGATGAACGCTATTGAAATTGGTGAGAATCGGTCCATGTTCAGACCTAGCCCCCATACAAATGACCCCTATGAAATCAACATATATTGCCATAAGATCCAAATTATCTTACAAATCTTAGTCAAATTGGGTTTGTATGTATATATTACATCCATTAATCAGTAGTCCAAAAATAATCCCTATGAGACAACTCTTAATCATAGTCCCCATATAGAGCTGCTTCCCGTTCTTCACTTAAATCTATCAAAAGAGAAAAATATTGCACTGATTCTTCTCAAATTTTGTTTGTATATATCTTACCAAAATACAAGAGACCTTACCAAACATGGGTAGGATCCGATATGAAATTTTTCATATATGCAGCCAAAAAAAATTAAGAAAAATCCCATTCAAATTTGGTTTATGCTTATTTTCTATATCCAGTTAGTTGGGTCTGAGAGATAGGGTCTCTAAACGCATGGTATAGGGTATCATATAGTCGGTCTAGACCGACTATAATTTTCTTACTTGTTTTATATTATATTTTTTGGCACTTATAAAATTCACGCAATTTCTTTTTGATTATATTGTGGAACATTTTCGGGGCCATAGTGTAGAGGGGGGTGAAAAATTCCGACTCGGGGTGAGAGGTATAAGCCAGTTTAGTAAAATCTTCAAAAATCTTGGCGTTCTCAGGCCAAACTCTTACATTTATGACCTTTTGCAATATGTCTCTATCTCTATGTTTGTGTGCTTAGTCTTTCAGCTATAACTCAAGAAACATTGATGATATCTGATTTCATTCCTGTAGCTACAACTTAAATAATTGTAAAAAATATAATAAAAATTACTAATGTACGTTTGATTTAATATTAAAAATAACACTCATACGTATGCCTCATTTCTACTCTTCTAATAAATTATAATCATACGCCTTGAATATCTTATATTTTTCAAACAATTGCATAAAAAGGGGGAAAAATATTTTTTGGAAGATGTCATTCGATAAAATTAGTCCAACTTGATCTGCTTAAGCTATTTGTTGAAGAATGGTATGCGAAGTCAACAATGGTGTTTGTGTTATAGTTGAAAAACTAAGCAAACAAACATTAGGATTAGGAAAAGTATAAAATGTTATACGTTTGGCCTGAGCACATCAAATCCTTTGGACGCGTTACTTTCAGCCAGATTTACAATTTCTATATGTCATAACTGCCGAAACAAGTCAACCAAATTCTATAAAACAAATTAGAAATATGTTTGTATTATATTTACCAGTAGCCGAAAATATGTTCAATTGATATTGTACGGTAAACATATGTATATTCGGTTTCAACTATGTTGTTTTAATATATACGATCGATTCACTAGAAAAAGTTCACCAACCGAATTTTACTAAAGTTTAACAACTGGAATCAATAGAAATTTTAAAGCAACTAAGCATTTTCTATTGTGGTAAAATATATAGTATTAAGACTACAGAATAGTAGTCGTCAACAATAATTTTAACGCAATTCGGCTGGTTATAAAAATAGACATAAAGAAAAAATCTATTGCATTTTAAAATATTAAGAACTACAATACAAGTTCTTATTAAATTTTCTCACTTGTATCCGATTTCCAACTAATCTCTTTTTCTATGTGTACATTTATTTATATACATAATGTAAATTTTTACAAATTATTTATTTAAAACTTAGTATTTTATATAAATAAAAGTTTCGCCTATTTATCAGCCGTTACATGATATTTGAAGACTTATTTTTGAAATTTCTTTAAATCTCTTCTATTCGTAAATTGAATTCTTGTGCAATACGTTGTTTTTCTACTCGTTGATTCTTTACTTATGAAACATTTTTATACAATCAACTTTGTTTGTATACATTCTATACATTTCTTTATTTCTGAGAACAATTCTTTACCGGAATTTATTTTTATTTGTTTTTCAACTAAACTTTTGCCGATTTCTTACTTTTATAGGAAACTTTTTGTTATAAGGGAAGGAAAAAACCGCAAATCAAATTGCAAAGAAAATTAAATTTGTGGTGCAAAAAATAACTATTGTAGAACAACAACAAAACAACAATAAACAATGGGCCGTGTAGCCCAGAAGGTTAAGGAAAATGTCTGTTATCGTATATAAACATAAACCAAATTTAAGAGAGTTTATGTGGGATTTATATCGCGGGAAATATTTATTTATTTATTTATTTATTTATTTATTTATTTATTTATTTATTTATTTATTTATTTATTTATTTATTTATTTATTTATTTACTTTTTTATTTATTTATTTATCCAGCCTACTGATTTACATCTTACACACTATAAGAATATATATATATATATATATATATATATAATATTAATAGGCTAGGCGGTTTCTTGCGACCGATATTTTTTTCTACCGTTTTATACCCATTTTGACCAAACGTATATTATTTGAAAGGTATTTCTTTTTAGCCGTTTTTCATATTTACAGATTTTTACATTTTTTCCTTTATTTTGAGTAAATTGCATTTAAAGTTGCAACTAACACATACATAAAATTATACATATGCTATGTGTATGTCTATTAAATTTATTCATGTGAGTTTGTTATCTTCATTCACAATAATAATAAACAAAAAAAGTGTTGGTTTGTGAATTGGCTAAGTCGAAAAATAAAGCTGCCTGGAAATTGCACTTGAAATTCGAGCGCTGGAATCTGCTAGTTTTCATAATTAAGCTGTAGAATATGAACAGTCTTTGATGGAAAACCCATAGGAGATAATTTATTAAAAAACGAATTCCTTGGAATCATGTCAATGGCACAGGTAAAACCCAACAAAGATAGCGTAGGTTTTCTTACTATTTATTTTGTTTAGATGTACAATATTTCCCCTATATCTATAATATTAATAGGCTAGGCGGTTTCTTGTGACCGATATTTTGTTCTACCGTTTTATACCGATTTTGACCAAACGTATATTATTTGAAAGGTATTTCTTTTTAGCCGTTTTTCATATTTACAGATTTTTAAATTTTTTCCTTTATTTTGAGTAAATTACATTTAAAGTTGCTACTAACACATCATAAAATTATATAATGCTATGTGTGTGTTTATTAAATTTGTTAATGTGTTTGTAATAAAAATGAGTTTGTTTTTTGTGTTGATTTGTGAATTGGCTATAATTGATTAGCATACCTTTAGGGTTTTTATATAATGAAAAAATAAAATTTCGTTCATAATTTATAATTTTGTTGACCTGTTGTGTTGTTGAAGGGTGAATATAGTTCGGCTTAAGGTCATCGGAGTTGACAATTACACTGTGTGAAAAGAATTTGTAACTCAAACAAATTAAAAATTTGTTTTAAAATAATCCCTGATGATGATCATCAAAGTTGATAGAAATATATTGGAAAAGAAATATAAATATAAATATAAATATAAATATAAATATAAATATAAATATAAATATAAATATAAATATAAATATAAATATAAATATAAATATAAATATAAATATAAATATAAATATAAATATAAATATAAATATAAATATAAATATAAATATAAATATAAATATAAATATAAATATAAATATAAATATAAATATAAATATAAATATAAATATAAATATAAATATAAATATAAATATAAATATAAATATAAATATAAATATAAATATAAATATAAATATAAATATAAATATAAATATAAATATAAATATAAATATAAATATAAATATAAATATAAATATAAATATAAATATAAATATAAATATAAATATAAATATAAATATAAATATAAATATAAATATAAATATAAATATAAATATAAATATAAATATAAATATAAATATAAATATAAATATAAATATAAATATAAATATAAATATAAATATAAATATAAATATAAATATAAATATAAATATAAATATAAATATAAATATAAATATAAATATAAATATAAATATAAATATAAATATAAATATAAATATAAATATAAATATAAATATAAATATAAATATAAATATAAATATAAATATAAATATAAATATAAATATAAATATAAATATAAATATAAATATAAATATAAATATAAATATAAATATAAATATAAATATAAATATAAATATAAATATAAATATAAATATAAATATAAATATAAATATAAATATAAATATAAATATAAATATAAATATAAATATAAATATAAATATAAATATAAATATAAATATAAATATAAATATAAATATAAATATAAATATAAATATAAATATAAATATAAATATAAATATAAATATAAATATAAATATAAATATAAATATAAATATAAATATAAATATAAATATAAATATAAATATAAATATAAATATAAATATAAATATAAATATAAATATAAATATAAATATAAATATAAATATAAATATAAATATAAATATAAATATAAATATAAATATAAATATAAATATAAATATAAATATAAATATAAATATAAATATAAATATAAATATAAATATAAATATAAATATAAATATAAATATAAATATAAATATAAATATAAATATAAATATAAATATAAATATAAATATAAATATAAATATAAATATAAATATAAATATAAATATAAATATAAATATAAATATAAATATAAATATAAATATAAATATAAATATAAATATAAATATAAATATAAATATAAATATAAATATAAATATAAATATAAATATAAATATAAATATAAATATAAATATAAATATAAATATAAATATAAATATAAATATAAATATAAATATAAATATAAATATAAATATAAATATAAATATAAATATAAATATAAATATAAATATAAATATAAATATAAATATAAATATAAATATAAATATAAATATAAATATAAATATAAATATAAATATAAATATAAATATAAATATAAATATAAATATAAATATAAATATAAATATAAATATAAATATAAATATAAATATAAATATAAATATAAATATAAATATAAATATAAATATAAATATAAATATAAATATAAATATAAATATAAATATAAATATAAATATAAATATAAATATAAATATAAATATAAATATAAATATAAATATAAATATAAATATAAATATAAATATAAATATAAATATAAATATAAATATAAATATAAATATAAATATAAATATAAATATAAATATAAATATAAATATAAATATAAATATAAATATAAATATAAATATAAATATAAATATAAATATAAATATAAATATAAATATAAATATAAATATAAATATAAATATAAATATAAATATAAATATAAATATAAATATAAATATAAATATAAATATAAATATAAATATAAATATAAATATAAATATAAATATAAATATAAATATAAATATAAATATAAATATAAATATAAATATAAATATAAATATAAATATAAATATAAATATAAATATAAATATAAATATAAATATAAATATAAATATAAATATAAATATAAATATAAATATAAATATAAATATAAATATAAATATAAATATAAATATAAATATAAATATAAATATAAATATAAATATAAATATAAATATAAATATAAATATAAATATAAATATAAATATAAATATAAATATAAATATAAATATAAATATAAATATAAATATAAATATAAATATAAATATAAATATAAATATAAATATAAATATAAATATAAATATAAATATAAATATAAATATAAATATAAATATAAATATAAATATAAATATAAATATAAATATAAATATAAATATAAATATAAATATAAATATAAATATAAATATAAATATAAATATAAATATAAATATAAATATAAATATAAATATAAATATAAATATAAATATAAATATAAATATAAATATAAATATAAATATAAATATAAATATAAATATAAATATAAATATAAATATAAATATAAATATAAATATAAATATAAATATAAATATAAATATAAATATAAATATAAATATAAATATAAATATAAATATAAATATAAATATAAATATAAATATAAATATAAATATAAATATAAATATAAATATAAATATAAATATAAATATAAATATAAATATAAATATAAATATAAATATAAATATAAATATAAATATAAATATAAATATAAATATAAATATAAATATAAATATAAATATAAATATAAATATAAATATAAATATAAATATAAATATAAATATAAATATAAATATAAATATAAATATAAATATAAATATAAATATAAATATAAATATAAATATAAATATAAATATAAATATAAATATAAATATAAATATAAATATAAATATAAATATAAATATAAATATAAATATAAATATAAATATAAATATAAATATAAATATAAATATAAATATAAATATAAATATAAATATAAATATAAATATAAATATAAATATAAATATAAATATAAATATAAATATAAATATAAATATAAATATAAATATAAATATAAATATAAATATAAATATAAATATAAATATAAATATAAATATAAATATAAATATAAATATAAATATAAATATAAATATAAATATAAATATAAATATAAATATAAATATAAATATAAATATAAATATAAATATAAATATAAATATAAATATAAATATAAATATAAATATAAATATAAATATAAATATAAATATAAATATAAATATAAATATAAATATAAATATAAATATAAATATAAATATAAATATAAATATAAATATAAATATAAATATAAATATAAATATAAATATAAATATAAATATAAATATAAATATAAATATAAATATAAATATAAATATAAATATAAATATAAATATAAATATAAATATAAATATAAATATAAATATAAATATAAATATAAATATAAATATAAATATAAATATAAATATAAATATAAATATAAATATAAATATAAATATAAATATAAATATAAATATAAATATAAATATAAATATAAATATAAATATAAATATAAATATAAATATAAATATAAATATAAATATAAATATAAATATAAATATAAATATAAATATAAATATAAATATAAATATAAATATAAATATAAATATAAATATAAATATAAATATAAATATAAATATAAATATAAATATAAATATAAATATAAATATAAATATAAATATAAATATAAATATAAATATAAATATAAATATAAATATAAATATAAATATAAATATAAATATAAATATAAATATAAATATAAATATAAATATAAATATAAATATAAATATAAATATAAATATAAATATAAATATAAATATAAATATAAATATAAATATAAATATAAATATAAATATAAATATAAATATAAATATAAATATAAATATAAATATAAATATAAATATAAATATAAATATAAATATAAATATAAATATAAATATAAATATAAATATAAATATAAATATAAATATAAATATAAATATAAATATAAATATAAATATAAATATAAATATAAATATAAATATAAATATAAATATAAATATAAATATAAATATAAATATAAATATAAATATAAATATAAATATAAATATAAATATAAATATAAATATAAATATAAATATAAATATAAATATAAATATAAATATAAATATAAATATAAATATAAATATAAATATAAATATAAATATAAATATAAATATAAATATAAATATAAATATAAATATAAATATAAATATAAATATAAATATAAATATAAATATAAATATAAATATAAATATAAATATAAATATAAATATAAATATAAATATAAATATAAATATAAATATAAATATAAATATAAATATAAATATAAATATAAATATAAATATAAATATAAATATAAATATAAATATAAATATAAATATAAATATAAATATAAATATAAATATAAATATAAATATAAATATAAATATAAATATAAATATAAATATAAATATAAATATAAATATAAATATAAATATAAATATAAATATAAATATAAATATAAATATAAATATAAATATAAATATAAATATAAATATAAATATAAATATAAATATAAATATAAATATAAATATAAATATAAATATAAATATAAATATAAATATAAATATAAATATAAATATAAATATAAATATAAATATAAATATAAATATAAATATAAATATAAATATAAATATAAATATAAATATAAATATAAATATAAATATAAATATAAATATAAATATAAATATAAATATAAATATAAATATAAATATAAATATAAATATAAATATAAATATAAATATAAATATAAATATAAATATAAATATAAATATAAATATAAATATAAATATAAATATAAATATAAATATAAATATAAATATAAATATAAATATAAATATAAATATAAATATAAATATAAATATAAATATAAATATAAATATAAATATAAATATAAATATAAATATAAATATAAATATAAATATAAATATAAATATAAATATAAATATAAATATAAATATAAATATAAATATAAATATAAATATAAATATAAATATAAATATAAATATAAATATAAATATAAATATAAATATAAATATAAATATAAATATAAATATAAATATAAATATAAATATAAATATAAATATAAATATAAATATAAATATAAATATAAATATAAATATAAATATAAATATAAATATAAATATAAATATAAATATAAATATAAATATAAATATAAATATAAATATAAATATAAATATAAATATAAATATAAATATAAATATAAATATAAATATAAATATAAATATAAATATAAATATAAATATAAATATAAATATAAATATAAATATAAATATAAATATAAATATAAATATAAATATAAATATAAATATAAATATAAATATAAATATAAATATAAATATAAATATAAATATAAATATAAATATAAATATAAATATAAATATAAATATAAATATAAATATAAATATAAATATAAATATAAATATAAATATAAATATAAATATAAATATAAATATAAATATAAATATAAATATAAATATAAATATAAATATAAATATAAATATAAATATAAATATAAATATAAATATAAATATAAATATAAATATAAATATAAATATAAATATAAATATAAATATAAATATAAATATAAATATAAATATAAATATAAATATAAATATAAATATAAATATAAATATAAATATAAATATAAATATAAATATAAATATAAATATAAATATAAATATAAATATAAATATAAATATAAATATAAATATAAATATAAATATAAATATAAATATAAATATAAATATAAATATAAATATAAATATAAATATAAATATAAATATAAATATAAATATAAATATAAATATAAATATAAATATAAATATAAATATAAATATAAATATAAATATAAATATAAATATAAATATAAATATAAATATAAATATAAATATAAATATAAATATAAATATAAATATAAATATAAATATAAATATAAATATAAATATAAATATAAATATAAATATAAATATAAATATAAATATAAATATAAATATAAATATAAATATAAATATAAATATAAATATAAATATAAATATAAATATAAATATAAATATAAATATAAATATAAATATAAATATAAATATAAATATAAATATAAATATAAATATAAATATAAATATAAATATAAATATAAATATAAATATAAATATAAATATAAATATAAATATAAATATAAATATAAATATAAATATAAATATAAATATAAATATAAATATAAATATAAATATAAATATAAATATAAATATAAATATAAATATAAATATAAATATAAATATAAATATAAATATAAATATAAATATAAATATAAATATAAATATAAATATAAATATAAATATAAATATAAATATAAATATAAATATAAATATAAATATAAATATAAATATAAATATAAATATAAATATAAATATAAATATAAATATAAATATAAATATAAATATAAATATAAATATAAATATAAATATAAATATAAATATAAATATAAATATAAATATAAATATAAATATAAATATAAATATAAATATAAATATAAATATAAATATAAATATAAATATAAATATAAATATAAATATAAATATAAATATAAATATAAATATAAATATAAATATAAATATAAATATAAATATAAATATAAATATAAATATAAATATAAATATAAATATAAATATAAATATAAATATAAATATAAATATAAATATAAATATTGTTTAAAAATTAAAAAAAACTTGTTCTTATTTATTTTTAACAAAATAATATCTCCTAGAATTTGCACTTGAATTTCGAGAGCTGGAATCTGCTAGTATAATATTATTATTTGTACAATAATTAATATTCTTAGTTCTTAAAGACTTTAAATATGAATTAAATGAAAACTTTAAATAAGTTCAATCTTTAAAATTATTTTTATCTAAATTGAAATTTAGAAAGATTGAAATTGGTTCATTAACTCCATAATTAGTACTATGAAAATCTCGTGGTAAATCAGACGAAGGATCATAAAATAGATTATTTTTTTAAATATAAAATATAAACATGATAGCAAATGATGATCAACGATTTCATAGATATTATAGTCCTAGAAACTTACATCTAATTTCATAAGGAAGAACATCGACGGATCAATTTATTTTTCTAAATGCAAATTTGGTAAATGATTTCTGAATTTTTCCTATTCAGGTAGAATGGTTTGCACAATAAGGACTCCAAATTATTGAATAATATTCAGAATTAAATCTAACGAAGGAAATTATGATTTTAATGATTTTTCATAGTAGACTGTTCGTCAAAAATTGTTTTCTTTAATTGATATACATATATGCGCTATCTCAAATATAAGATTTGCTATCACAAATGCGGTCTTAATTTTTTATCTCATCCAATGGTGTCTTCTGGTGCCTAGTGGGGCCCAAAGTACCCCAAAAAATCATTCTAAAGTTTAATTTCTTGAACAATTTGTTATATGTATCGATATCATTACTAAATTATCTTTTCAAAAAGTTATATGGCTTCAATATCGAATAAAAACTTGCCAAGAAATAGCAAATGCCCCAGACCTCTATTGTGCCAAAAAACCAAGGTACAGAAAATACACACATGAAACATACAATGTTCTGTTCAAAAGCAGCCAACACATATCTTTATTTTCATATCAATTATGTGCGTTTATAAATTTTCTACGGTGCCCAACACAATCATGACTGTGTTCGTTTTAATATTTCGTTATTTACACGAACGTTTTTGTATCACGTACTTTTTCTTTCGATCACACATAAACCACACATATTGGAGTGTTGCTTTATTTGAAGTTCGTGTTCTGGTACGTGTACTGAAAAAAAAAACAGAACATGTACAATAAACAGGTTCGAGTTCAATTATATTTTAAGTCATGTTCTGGCTCGTGTACTGCAAAAAAACAGAACATGAACAACAAACAGGTTCGACTTCAGTTATATTTTAAATTCGTGTTCTGGCTCGTGTACTGTGAAAAATTGAAACATCAATTCGCGATCTAATACATCCCGATAAAAACGACGACATTTGTTTCAACCAAATTTATTAAAATTTTATTGATAAAACCTGCAAGAAAGATTTAAGTGTGCAGTTTTTGTGTCTTAAGTATTTTATTACCATATTTTATTAAAATAAAAACCAGTCAATAAAAACAATTGTAAATAATTTCAACGTAAATCACAAAAAAATGGCCAATAAAATTCTAAAATATTTGACAATTGTAAACAATTTGCAACGTAAGTCATAAAAAAGGGTCAATAAAATTTTAATAAATTTGGTTGAAACAATTGTCGTCGTTTTTATCAGGGTGTATTAGATCGCGAATTGATGTTTCAATTTTTCGCAGACACGAGCCAGAACACGAATTTAAAATATAACTGAACTCGAACCAGTTTATTGTACATGTTCTATTTTTTCTTAGTACACGAGCCAGAACATGACTTAAAATATAACTGAACTCGAACCTGTTTATTGCACACGTTCTATTTTTTCTTAATACACGAGCCAGAACACGACTTAAAATATAACTGAACTCGAACCTGTTTATTGTACATGTTCTGTTTTTTCTTAGTACACGAGCCAGAACACGACTTAAAATATAACTGAACTCGAACCTGTTTATTGTACATGTTCTGTTTTTTTTTTCATGCACGTACCAGAACATGAACTTCAAATAAAGCAACACTCAAAAATGTGTGCTTTATGTGTGATTGAAACAAAAAGTACGTGATACAAAAATGTTCGTGTAAATAACGAAATATTAAAACGAACACAAGTCATGATTGTGTTTGCACCGAAGAAAATTTAAAAACAAACATAATTGATATGAAAATAAAAATATGTGTGTGTTGGTCTAAGTTATGTTTGTTTACATATATGTATGAGTTTTTTATTCAGTGTGTTTTTTCTGAACTCTGCAAAAAACACAAGGTCATTAAATTTGATGACACTTTTTTCAACTTTAAGAAATTAATTATAGCCATCATTTGTTTTTTGTCTCTATGCCTAAAACTGGTCAGACATGAAGTATTGTTTTATTATCACGTTGTTAACCTTTGCGCAATGAGACCAAAGATGGACAATTTTTTTGAAAAATCATTTTCTAAGTTTAAAAAAATTGATCTGGCACCTTAAGGTTTGTTAAGTATATGTTAGAAATTAACTGTATGAATTTCTAAGTGAATTCCTCTGCCAGAATTGTTTTAAAAAAATTTTTTTGCGGTTTTCGAGAAATATGAGATTTTTGTGAAATATTCAGTAAATGTACTCTTTCTAAAAACTTTGTGTCAAAAATTAATCACTTTTCTACTTTTAAATGTTGTATTTTAACTAAAAAGCATAGGCTTCAGAAAAAATAATATGATCCCATTAACCCTTTTGGACTTGTGGTCACGTATGTACCCAAGCTAATAAAAGACAATTAATTCGAAAAATTCAAATATTTTGCAAGTGCTGTTGAATTTTTAAAAGAGTTGCTTAAAATATTATAATAAAATGCCTAGATTTTCCGTTCCCAAAATTTCGAATAAATTTGAGAACGTGGACCCATTATTTGCCAAGGTCTGCTTTGGATTTTATGACATTTTTAAATAAAGATTACCGAAAACGAGTTTTTCTATTATTTTTCCTATTTGTACAAGAAGGATGTTGGCTTTTGTATGATTCTACTATCTAGAGAAAAAACTGATTTTCTTCTACATTATTTGGTTATGACAATCTTTTATTAATTTATCGCCTGTTTCGGCAGTATCGTTGACTACAAAAAATTCCTTGCAGAAATTGTAACTCTTCATTGGATTTCAATGTCAATGGAGGAATAATAAAACAGCTGAAAAAATTTTTAGTTTTCTGGAACTCAAAACCGCTTAAACTATTACTTATTTTCTGGGTGAATGAATTTTCTATTTTGGATTAGTTTCACAAATATAGCGGAATTTTATTTCTCAACCAATAATAACGGTTTCATCCAGTTTACTAGAAAAATGCATTATTTTTAAGTATTTACTTTTTTTTAAATATGTCGTAAATGCGGTCTCCATTTTTAGCTCGATCTGACAGTGCCTAGTGGGGCCCAAAGTACCCGATATTATGAAAAAACACACATTTAGTCCTTAGATTACCGAACTCATTCCAAGTGGCTGAGTGTCAGTTCGTCCTTCGCCATTCGCTAGTAGATAACATTTGTTTTTAGTCTATTGCATGCGGAATAAATTCCCCATACAAGTCTTTACTGACACTTATAATCTAATAAAATCTAAGGCAAATATCCACAAACGTTACCCCCTCTTTCTTTCTTCCCATAACATATTTTCCTGAGATCAAGATGAATGTTAGTTTATGATAAAAAAATTTAATAAATAAGGGAAAAATGTCCCCCCATCATGATTGGCTTTCGTCGCATTGTGTACAATTTTTAAACACTATACCCCAGGGTATAATGAATTTGTGCTGCTGTTTGTAACTACCAAAAATATTTGATCTAGACCCATTTTTATTATACCAATTGACTCAGAATCACTTTCTGAGTCGATTTAGCGATGTCCGTCCGTCCATCCGTCCGTCTGTATGTACCTTGTAATCAAACTACAGGTCGCAAATATGAATATATTTTGATGAAGTTTGGTAAATAAGCTTCTATGCGCCATAGGATGGACGCTATTGAAATTGATGAAATTCGGTCCACGTTCAGACCTAGTCCCCATACAAATGATCCCTATGAAATTGACTTAAATTGCCATAAGATCCAAACTATCATATTGATATCAGTCATATTGAGTTTGTATGTGTTTATTTTATCCATTAATCAGTAGTCCAAAAATAGCCCCTATAGCACAATTCTTAGTCATAGGCCCCATATAGACCTGCTTCCCGATCTTCACTTAAATGTATCAAAAAACAAAAATATTGCACCGATTTTTCTGAAATTTGGTTTGTATATGTTTTTGCAGAAAATAAGTGACCTTATGGTCAGCATCGGCCCATGACCTAGTCGTATTATAAGAAAGGCTCCAAAATATCTTTTTGAATGATCTAAATGTCAATTTTTTATTCTAACTATTCGTCTCTGGAACCAGCTTCCTAATGTTACGCATTTATATGATTTTTCATGTGATTTTATTTGATTTTTTTTTAATGTTTTTAAATTGCAATTTCTATTTTAAATCTAGTTCAGGAGTTACTGATGTTAAATATATTGAATAACTTATCTGATTCCATTACTGTAATTTATAAGATACTATGTCTTGTTGTAATGGAAAATCACATTTAATAAATAAATATAAACACAAATCAAAAAAATTAAAAATTAGAAATTTAAATGAAAAATTAAATATTAAAAATTAGCCAGTTGAAATAATAAATAACTAGCAGATTCCAACACTCGAAATTCAAGTGCAAATTCTAGGAAATTTAATTTTTTCATTTAATAAAGACCCTAAAAGTATGCTTCAGAATTCAACTCATTTTAAATAAAGAAAACAGACTCAACATATTAACACAAATACATTAACAAATTTAATAAACACACACATAGCATTGTATAATTTGATGTATGTGTTAGTAGCAACTTTAAACGATCATAACTCCAAAAAAATATTCCAGACGATGAAAAACTGTAAATCTGGGTAACAGCTAAAAGAAATATCTTTCAAATGATAAATTTTTTGTCAAAATCGGGGTAAAACTGTGAAACTTACATCAGTAACAAAAAATCGCCTAGCCTCTTAATATTATAGATAATACATATTTTTATACCCTCCACATCTCAGTGGCAGAGGGTATATATAGGTTTGTCATTCCGTTTGTAACGCATCGAAAAACTAATTTCCGACCCAATAAAGTATATATATTCTTGATCCTTATCACAGCTCGAGTCGATATAGCGATGTCCGTCTGTCCGTCTGTCCGTCTGTCCGTCTGTCCGTGTGTCTGTTGAAATCACGCTCATTCAAAAAAAAAAGCATTTACTTAGGCCAGGTTACGAAAAAATTATTTGCCATAATTCCCACCAGGTTGTTATTGAAATCGGAGTAAATCGGGAGCCTCTGCGCTGAGAAATGAACAAAAGTTTATAGATACCTCTAAAAAAAACATGAAACCTAGTGTTTTCTTGTAATAGTTTAGTGGTTGAACATACAACAACATAAAAAAAGCCACAAAAAAAATGTGATTCATACATATTAACAATAACAAGAACACAACTACCATGAGCTATGTTAATAGTATTGCCACAAACCGAGGTGGAGGGTATCAAAGATTCGGCACAGCCGAATTTAACACTCTTACTTGTTTATATTAGCTGAGCCCCTGCAGTTGTTTGCTATTAGTAATACATAGAAGACGCTTTCTGTTTGATTTTCAAAAAGTGCCATTAAAAATCTTTAATTTGTAGATGTTTACACATCGCCCCTGAAATGGGACTCACATGATTTTTTGTTGTAAGTTTTAATATAATTTCAATAAAATAAATAAAACTCTAGGTTTAACGGGTTCTTTATTATTACATTTTACATAGTATATAAAGATTTTTTCGATCCCACTCCTTATTTAAATTTCTCAATGTACGTGCTGATCTAATTTGAAGATCTTTTTGTAATTTTAAGTTGTCCTTCGGTTTTTAGTTTTTGAATTAAAATTTAAATCTTATGGTCAATACTGCAGGTATGTGATATAGATTTTTGAAAATTTTCAAATATACATCGCTTTAAACTTTTATTTTAAGAACGTTTATTAGAAATGTAATTCTATGTAATAAATGAGTAAGGGATCGTTGTTAATGTTCTGAAAATCTTTATTGACAATTTTAACTTCATATTAAAGCTGTTTCAAAAACAATCAATATATTTCTAAATAAATAACTCACCTGAAATGTTGACATTATTGCATTTTTCACCCATGTTCGTTATGTGACAATGGAAAACGATAATAAAATCTGTAAAGAAAAAATATGTTCAAATTATAATATAGGAAAATATAATATCACAAAGAAGATTTTACCTAAAACGGTAAAAATTGATAAAGGGAAAAATGTTTGAAAATGGCTTTCTATAAATGGGTAAAAATAAAATGCTAATTTTTGTGGCTAGACGTGTTCAAAAATGATTAATTCTAGTCACTTTATAGCTAAACTGGCAGAAGTGTGCCTTGATACTTCAATATAGATAAGGTTGCAAAATAATGTTCCAGATTAAAATATATAGTTGCGGTCAAATAAATGTACCTTTCAAAACAAAATTCTTTTTTATTATGCATTTTCGTTATACCATTCCCAACAATATGCAGAGGGTATACATATATCAATATAGAAAGCAATAATGTGAACTAGCAGATTCCAGCCCTCGAAATTCGAGTGCAATTTCTAGGCAATTTTATTTCTCAATTTAGCCAATTCACAAACCAACATTTTTTTGGTTTATTATTATTGTGAACGAAGATAACAAACTAATTAATAAACACATTAACAAATTTAATAAACACACACATAGCATACGTATAATTTTATGTATGTGTTAGTAGCAACTTTAAATGCAATTTACTCAAAATAAAGGAAAATATTTACAAATCTGTAAATCTCGTGAACAGCTAAAAAGAAATACCTTTCAAATAATATACGCTTGGGCCAAATCGGGATAAAACGCTAGAACAAAACATCGGTAACAAGAAATCACCTAGCCTATTAATATTATAGATTTGCGACCCCATAAAGTATATATATTCCTGATCCATATAAAAACGCAAAATAAACCATATACCTGAATAAACTTAGCATAATATTGTCTGGCATTATTTCAAGCCAGTTGATGCTGAAATATTGAGACACCCCTAAAAAATGCCAAAAATTCTGTGTGTTTTTTTAATAAATAGTAATAAGTTTACCAAACTGTTTACTTTTTAAAACACTTTGTTTGTATTTGTTATAAATAAATAGTGCAATAAGTCCAGATATTAATGTAAATCGAAATCCTAAGTGGAGGGTATCAAAGAATTTAACACTCTTACTTTGAAATTATTTGAACAGATTTTATTGAAATTGTACAATAAAATGCTCACAAGACTGTGTAAGAATATTAAATAAAACGGGTTTATTTGTGAACTGAGCAGGCCACTCCAATACGTTCACTTTATTGGCAAGTAACCAGTTGTTTGACAAGCTTTACGCGTAATACGGGTCATTATCTTGCTGGAAATCTCAAATGATTACTGGAGGATATTAATTTTGAATTTAGTGCTGAATTAAAAAAAAAAAAAAAACAACTTTGAACTTATCTGCTTAGAGCACATTTCTCCACTTCGCAGCTCAAATGAGTTGTAGCATACTCCAAATGTTTTGCCTCATGCTTGCGTGAGTGCAGTGGCACTCTCCGGGGACTACTCTTACGAATAGTTTCAACATGAATTCATTTTCAAATTTTAATGCCATGTATTGATATTTCGAATAAAAGATTTTTTGAATAAAATTTAATTTTTCGTGTAATTTTTTTCAATTCCAAGTTCTGTCGCGCTTTAAAAAAAACACCCTTTATTGTCTCACCAAACCAACGAAATTCGCATGGGTCCACAATTTACCGTCTACTTTATGGTTTTATGAAACGCATTTTGACACCATGTGCAACTATCAAAAATATTTGAAATAAAAAATTTTTTATTATACCGATCGACTCAGACTCACTTTTTGAATCTATTTAACGATGTCCATCCATCCATCTGTGTATCTATGTAAATCCCTTAATCAAACAACCAGTCGCATATATGAATGTATTTTGGTGAAATTTGCTATATCTATAATATTAATAGGCTAGGCGATTTTTTGTTACCGATGTTTTGTTCTACCGTTTTTTTCTGATTTTGATCAAACGTATATTATTTGAAAGGTATTTCTTTTTAGCTGTTCACCAGATTTACAGATTTTTAAATTTTTTTCCTTTATTCTGAGTAAATTACATTAAAATTGCTATTAATACGTACATAAAATTATACATATGCTATGTGTGTGTTTATTAAATTTGTTAATGTGTTTGTTAGTGAGTTTGTTATCTCCATTCACAATAATTATAAACCAAAAAAGTGTTGGTTTGTGAATTGGCTAAGTTGAAAAATAAATTTGCCTAGAAATTGCACTCGAATTTCGAGCGCTGGAATCTGCTAGTAAGCTTTTATCAGTCATAGGATGAATGCTTTTGCAATTGTTCAAATACAAATTATCCCTATGCGATGGATAAGTTGCCATAAAACCCAAATTATCATATAGATTTCGATCAAATTGAGGTTTTTTTGTGTTTATTACAGCCATTACTTAGTAGTCCAAAAATAACTCTATAGCACAATTCTTAGTCATAGCTCCGGTGTATCGTTTCAGAGATGATAAAAGGTGAAAGCTTATGTAAAAGATTTCATCAAAACATATATTTTCATTTTTGACCTATAGTTTGTGTACATGAGAAGATGGACTTACACACAGACACTCGGACGCACAAAACATCATCTTCGCTAATAAAATAAAACAAAACAATTAAGAAAATTATAGGCGGTCTAGACCAACTATGCAATTCCCTACACCATTCGTTTAGGGAATTGGTCGTAGGTCCAACTAATTGGGTATAGAAAAGAAGCATAAACCAAATCTGAGTGTAGTTTTTATTAATTTTTTTGCCTGCAGATCTGAAAAAGTTAAAATTGGATGCTATATTTAAATGGAGACTAGCTCGAGAAATGGACTGATCCTGACCATATATGTTAAAGTCGCTTATTTTTTGTAAAAACTATACAAACCAAATTTGACAAAGACCGGTACAATATTTTTGTTTTTGATGGGATTAAGTGAAGATGGGAAAGCTATGACTAAGAGATGCCCTATAGGGTTTATTTTTGCACTACTTATTAAAGGATATAACTAATAAAGACATACAAACCAAACATGCACTGATTTTCACCAATTTCAATAGCGTTCGTCCTATGGTCGATAACAGCTCACATACCGAATTTTATCAAAATATATATATATATGTCTATATTAGAGGGACAGAGGGACGCACGGATGGACGGACATCGCTGAATTGACTCGGAAAGTGATTATGAGTTGATTGGTATAATAGACGATTGGTCTAGGCCAAATATTTTTGTAGCTACTAGCATACCCTAACCTCATAGTGGTGTATGCTATAAAGCCTACAGTGGGGTGAAAAATATGAAAACTGGACATTGCACAATTTGAGCAAGGCCCTTTGGTTCGATGAGTCGAAGTGTGAAGTGTTCGGCTCCAAGAGGCTAGTTTTTGTTAGGCGCTCAGTTAAAGAACGTATATCGTATGTATGCCTAGTGCCAACAGTCAAATACGGGGAAGTTTATATAAATATTTGGGGCTGCTTTGCTGCCTAAAATGTTGGTAAGTTATGCAGAATCGAAAAAATACCCGATAAAACCCAGAACAAAGCTGAAAGATCGTGCCATGGAAATTCATATTTCAGCAAGACCCAAAACATGAAGCAAAAGTTTATAAGAATTTAGAGACCCCTAAAGCAGCTTGGACCTGTATAGTTATGGAATGGCCACCACAGTCATCTGACCTCAATCCTATAGAGTTAAAGTGGGATGAATTGGGCAGAAAGGTTCGAACTACATGTCCTACATCTATGGAAAACCTGAAAAATAAACTGCAGGAAGCATGAAACTAGAGCACTCAAGAAACTTTGAAAAAACAGATTTAAAGGATAGCAAAACTATGTCTTGAAATGACACGAATTGCAGGTGGTCACATTGATGAATCTAAAATTGAAGAATAGAGTGTAGTTTCCAAAGAATATTTATCTAAGTAGTAAAAGTAAATAATAAGGAATACTAGTATAGCCCAGCACTCGAAATTCGAGTGCAAATTCTAGGAAATGTTTTTTTAATCTATATATATAAAAGATGTATCAATATTTAAATGAGCCTAAAGGTATGCTTATCAATTTTAGCAATTCACAATTCAAGACAGAGCTTGTGATATAAAATTTAACTCATTTTTATTAACAGGGTGTAACGAATTATTAAAAATATTTTATTTTATTTTATTTTATTTAATATATTTCTAAGACAGATTAAACATAAATTTTATCATTCTCAGCTTCTCATCCATATAACTATGCCAATTTTCACACTCCTCCGTGCTCGCATATTACTTAAAAAGGGAACTAAAAATTTACCTTCACATATTAACATATAGAAATGTTTTAAATGTGAAGAGCTTTCATTGAAAAAT